>PITA01035004.1:0-10880 GCA_004023965.1 Spilogale gracilis
TAAGTTAATCTTTAAAAAAATCACTTGTTCCCCTTTTTGGGGAGATGCATTAGACTATAATAAAATATTTACTTATTTGTTGAGAAATAATAAAAGATTTTTCTCAGCTCATCGAATTTTTGAATAAACAAAATGAGTTTTAATTTTATATTCTGGAACATTTGGACTTTATCACCAAAAATGTTGTCATAATAATTCTAACCATTTACATTAGTAGTGGAATAAAACTATCTGCCTTTCTTTAGTGGTATATAACACTATGGTGTATCTTAGAGTCAGTGGCATTTTAGATCCAAAGAGATGTAGTATCTTATTTTTCAGAGAAGGAAACTGAGGCTGAGATAAGTGTGTCATGATTTCTCTGGGCAATACTGGCTCTGTCATTTAGTGGCTCTGTCATCTTCTGAGGCCAAACCCCTTGCGCTTTCCACTGTACCACTCGTAGTAGTAGTAGTAGTAGTAGTAGTAGTAGTAGTAGGTTACAAAGAAACGAGTAAAGACTTTAAGCCTGCTGTTTTTACAACTACATTTTTGAATTCTTGTTTGACTGCAACAGTAGTACACATTGATAGGTGGAAAGTCTATCTTGTTCTACACAGAAAGAGAACATTCAGTGAAATGACACAATTGAAACAGGCAAAAAAACACAGGTCATTTTCTCTTCAGGAATTTTGCTCTAATCAAAAAGTAGACACTCAACCCAAATCTTTACCTTCTCTTGAGTAGGGAACAAATGAATCACTTAGAACCACAGCATCAATGACGGGCTTTACTTGGTGAACTCCAGCTGGGGAACAGAGGTTATGAACCTAGGCTGCAGGGTGTAATCCCCACAAGAGCTTATTAAATACCAGGGCCAGAGCCCTCCCCTGAAGGTTCTGATTTAATTGTCCTCGGTTTCTGTCTTTCTCTACTGTGAGCTCTAGACCTTCACAGATCTGCTTCAGGCTTATCAGTACCCTTCTTTTTTGTTCTTGTCTCCTTTCTTTTTCCACTGGACACAAAGCACCAGGTGAAGCTTGTGTGAGTTTCCCACCAGGCCCCTTCCTATGCAACTCCCTTCCTTTGATGGCTCTTCCTCCTTCCTTCATGTTGCACTCATTGAATTTCTCAGTACTTCTAAGTCTCACCTAGAAAGAATGCCAAGGATCCTTCAGAACTCACCAGTCCTGGGTTTTATTTCTAAGGACTCTGCTTGTGAACCTTGAAGTGAAATATGATAGAGCCCTGTTTCCCAAACTTACCTAGTGTTAGATTCCTAGAATTAACTTCTTACAGTGTCCAGAGGGTTAGCCTGTGGCAGGCATTAAGAGGATGATCCGTTGTCTCTCCCAGATGACTTATCTGTGTTTTACACACTTCTTTAAATGAAACGAGAAAATCACTGTAGTAAGGCTGATGTGAAATATTTTTATGCATGGATTCCTTTCACAGCAACCAGTTCATTTAATTTGTAGGAGAAGACCTCATGTTCTTTTTCACTGAATGGGGAGGAAAAGAAAAAAAAAAAAGAAAAAGACCAAAAGAGACTACCAGAGATGAATTTCCTTGATTTCTTGTCCTTACTACAAATTTAACTTAGTACACATGGTTCTCGATTTCCTGTCTCCTGGTTTCAGAGGAAAGGGATTCCCTTGTATGGGAAAAACTTGTGCCCAGGTGGACAACTCCATTGTCTAGACTCTAGAGAATACCCTCCGGGGTTTTCTTTTGATCCCAATTTTGTGGAAACTCTGTAAATTGTAGATAACTGATGGCAGTGCAAAATAATTCTTGTTTATAGACATGCAAAATTGTCCCAACCAGTAGAAGTTCAGTTGACTTTTCTCTATGACTACGGAAGAAGTTAGTTTTGCTTCCATTTACACATTCAATTCAATATTCCTTTACTTCATACAGATTTGTGATTTTTTATTTCTCCTTTGAGGTCGTTACAACATCTACCTTCATTGATTAATATAGTTAATAAAACCTTTAATCCATGTTCATTTTATATCTGTATAAAAGACATGAATCTTACCTTCCTTTAGAAAAAAATTGTCTTTCTCTCCCTTTCCCTTTTTCCCAACTGTAATTTCTGGATGCAGTTCTGTGCTTCAGGTATTTCAAGAACCAGTTACCTCAGACCTCATGCTGAACAGTGTCACCCTCTGGGTCCTCTCCATACTGCAGGCTTGTAACAGACACACAGACGCACCCACACCCACACACAGACACAGGTACACACACACACACACACACACACACACACACACACACGCAAGAACCCTGCCAAGTATGGGTACTTCCTTTGTTTTAAAGTTAAACTCTTCATAAGGACCGAAAAAGTGGCTTCTGGCAAGCTCTTCACCACACCTTGGTGGGGTGGGTCTAGAGTGTCATCTGAATGGCACTTCCTGAGTTCCTCTTTGAACACTGTTATTTTCAGTATTTTTTTTTTATTGTTACTTAAAATTTTTTTCCCCAGTGTTCCAAGATTCATTCCCCATTCCCCATACCCAGTGTTCCACGCTTTAGGTGTCCCCAGTACTCACCACCAGGCTCTCCCATCCCTCCATTCCCCTCCCTCCAAGTCTCTCAGTTTGTTTCTGTGTCCTAAGTCTCTGCTGAGTGAAATAAGCCAAGAAGAGAAAGTCAAGTATCGCATGGTTTCACTTACTTGCAGTGCATGAGGGGTAACCTGGAGGACAGTGGGAGAAGGAAAGTATTTTCAGTATTCTTGCATCTGAATAGGCAAAGTGATTCAATTGGCTGGTCTTACACATAAATTAGTTACAAAGATGTGCTGTTTGTTAACACATTTCCAATCATTAAAACTCAAATGTAAAACATTCCTTTAAATGGCAGGCTTAGAAAACCCACCATCCACATTATGCACTTTGGGAAGATGTCTATAATATATGGTGCTGTGAAATTTGGTCTTGTGGGACATTGCTATTTGTTATTTTGCTCTATTTAAAATAAATATATGTCATATATATGTATATATATATACACACATAATATTTTTTTAATTGTCTTCATAGTTTGTACGTCTTCTACTGAGTTGAAGAATTCACCTAACAAAACCAGATAATACTTTTTACCATGTAAGTACAGCTTGTGGGCTACTTAAAAACTGAGATATATCTTTTTCTGGGCTCTCAAAATGATAGTAGAACTTTGCTGAGTCTCTCTTTTTTCCAATTTTAATATTGGTCTCTGTTAATTTTTTGGTCTTTGTTTTGTTTGCAGCCGTAAGTCATGACCCACTGTTGGTAGCAGTGATGGGGAATTTAGTGTTAAGTCTGTTTGGTGAACTCTCTGCATGGATTAAGGATTTCTTGAGATCTAGTCTCTGTTGGTGAGAGACAACAAAGAAACTAGTTTGTTAGTTTTGTTTTCCTATTCACCTGTTTGGGCTCAAATCAGTTAAGAATGTTGTGTTCCACCAGGAAGGAAAAGAGCTCTCTGAGAATCTGAACCAGTAAATTTTTTTGTGCTTCTGTGTTTACTTTTGACTGATAACTGGAATTTTGGAAGTAAAGCTATAAATTCTGTATCTTTGTGAATGCCATATCTGTAATTCAGAAAGGTCTTTCCCTGATTGTATGACTGTGTAAGGTTTTCCTAAATCTAGGTGGTATTAATAAATTAGATTATAAAATCTCCTAAATTAAAGGAGCACTGTTCTGATTGGCTTACCAGTAAGTGCTTATATAAATATATTTCTATAATTCTCGGGAAATAAAGAAATGGAACTTAAAAAGTGCTAAATTTAAAAAGTAGTTGAAAAGAAACCAGCTCAGAAACATTTTAAGAATTTAAGTTCGCATAATGTAGGTAAATCTTTGGCAAACTAGTTTAATAATTTGATTTAATAAAAACTATGTTTTTTGTGACTTATTGGTGTTATATGTAATACATGTGTACATTTTTATTATACTTGGGTATGTTTTTCTAAACACATACAAGTTTACGGACCAAATAAGATAGCATTACTTCTACCTAATGCTTGCTTATGAAAAATATAAATTCCCGTTTGACCAAATTGATCTTTATTCTCATGCACTTTATTTCATTAGTATTTATGTTCTGTAATATGTCAACTTGAAGATAGATTTCTATGATCTAAGTAACTTAAAATCTTGGATTAGTACTAAATTGGGTTAATTAATGGAAAATTATTGGATACCTACATGTTTCTAAGTAAGATTTAATACTAAAGTATTAATTATTAAGCATAATTTTAAATTTATATACCTTGGGGCACCTTAGTGGTGTAGTGGTTAAGCATCTGCCTTTGGCTCAGGTCATGATCCCAGGGTCCCAGATCAAGCCCTGCATGGGCTCCCTGCTCAGTGGGTAGCTGTTTCTCCCTCTGACCTTCCCCACTCCTGTGCTCTTTCTCTCTTTCTCTCTCTCAAATAAATAAAATCCTAAAAAAAAAATTATTTATCTTTGTTTCTTGTTTCTCTATACTATAGAAAGGTGATGTCTTGGGTCATATTCATGAACGTGTTCATTTTTGCAACATTGATAAGTTGTATAGAGGATATTAGTAATTGTAGAAAGTTGTATTTCATGAATTCATAAACTCTGGTAGTCTGATAAAATACTGGAGTATTACAATTCACGTTATTCACCATACTCTCAGTTTTCTCTGTAAAACGGAACTACTTTGGTTAAGAGTTGTAATTAGTACAAATGATAGAGACTACACTGAGAAGGAGCTATTTCAGAGAAATATAACTGTGTATGTGCTTGTATTTTTCCAACAAAAATACTAGTTTTGTCCTAGAGGAGCTGTATAAAGTGTTTATATTACTTTATTTTTCTTTTAATCTCTCTGGTCTCTGTAATGAGGTCTCCTCTTTCATTTTTGTTGTTGGTATTTGTGTTTTCTGTCTTATTTTCTTGATCTGTCAGGTTAGAATTTTGTCAACTTTATTGTTATTTTACAAGAAAACACAGTTTTTGGTTTTGTTTTTTTCCTATTACTTGTTCATTTCTATGTCATTGATTTTTGCTCTTTGTTATTTCCTTCCTTTTATTTACTTCAGGTTTAATTTGCTCTTCTTTTCTTAGCATATTTTAGTGGAAACTTATATTATTAATTTTAGATTTTTTTTCTTTTCCAGTGGGAGCTTGTAAAGCTATAAATTTGTCTCTAGGCAATTTTAGCTGCTTTAACTATATCTCAGAAATTTTAATATGCTATTTAATATAAACACATATTTTCAAATATAGTTGAGAATATTTACTTTTCCCTTTACTTTTTTGTCACATGAATTATTTAGATGTTTACTTTTAGTTTCCAAATATTTGGATTTTCTAGTATCTTTGTGCTCTTTTTCTAATTTTCTTGTGATATGACTTCAATTATTTTAAATTTATTAGGACTTGTTTTATAGACCTAGTGAGTGTTTCATGTGCACAGAAAAAGAATGTGCCATTGTTGGCTGGAGTGTTCTATAAATGTTAATAGGTCAGGTTAGTGGTTAATGTTCAAATCATGTATATCCTTACTGACTCTTTGTACTTCTTCCATCATTTATTGAGAGAGGACTGATGAATCTCCAGCTGTAATTGTGGAGTTCTCTATTTGGCTTTGAAGTTCCAATAGGTTTTGCTTCATGTATTGTAAAACTGTTAGAAATGTATACATTCAGGACTATTATGTCTTCTTGAGGAATTAGTCCCGTTATCAATATGAAATGTTCCTCCACTGTCACAAGTACTAAAATTAATCAAGTGGACTTTTAATGATTTATAAAAACATTTAAAATAGAAACACAACTTGTGTTTCTTCAAAGCCACATCCCTTTCTCCTGCTTTGACTTTTCATATGGCAACTGTCTCCACCACAAAATTTATTTGTTTTCTATCTTCTCCCAGTAGGATAAGACTTCTAAAGAGTAAGACTTCATCTATTTTGTTCACTGCTGTTTCCCAACTACCTGTCATGACACGTGATCTCAATAAATACTTTGTGAATGAATTATTAAAAAACTGCAACAAATGTAAGAACACAATATTTCCTGACTCTACTCTCTTTGCTCCATGCTAAGATGGCCTCTGTTCACACAGCAGCTGTTTCAGAAATAACTTCTACACCCCACTGTGTTCTTACTCTGTCCTTTAGCCCAACTAGTGCCACAAAGCAGTGTTGCCTTGGGTTCTCAGGGTCTGGAAGTCGTTAGTGAGATAATTCTTTGTTTTAAGTTTTTCTTTGTATCTCCTCCACTTCTGGCTAGCATTTAGTCCTGAATCATCCCAGAATAGTGAGTCTGAGAGACAGACACCTGACCCTGGCCTCCTATTAGGAACCTTCACCCCTTCAGGAGGCTGTTTAGGCCTTTATATATGATGGACTCTTTGGGCCATCCTCACTGCTTCTAGGAATGGTTTTTATATTCCTGGATTATAACGTGAGTAGGAGTTTGGTACTGATACGAGGACCCCAGCTATATAAAGCTACATGAAGCATTTCATTTAGCATTCTTTTTCACACGTTCTTATCCACACTGTGGTTTCGTTCCCCCCAAACAATTCTGTTTATTCACACAAGCTGAAGGCTTTCGTTCCCCAGGAAATTTAGCTTCAATTCTACCAGAAAAACTGAGGCTACCTCATTTTAATATTTGACAATGTAAACTGAAAGCAAAACATTTATCAAAATTTCCTCACACATTTATTTCCAAGGAGGGGAAAAAGTCTCTTTTTAATTACTTATATGTTTGGGGTATCATGGAAAGATTCCTGGATCTGATGGTCAGCGTTGGAATCCCAGCTCTACCCCTTGGACAACCCACACCCTCTGTGAAGCAGATAATAGTAATGCCTGTCCTGCTTGCTTCTGTGGATTGACAAAAGGATCTGTGAGAAATGCTCAGGAAAGTGTCTTGTGTATTGCAAAGCTCTGCAAGTGTATAAATTGCTGTTGTCACCATGAGAAGCTTTTTCAGCTGTAAAGTTTGTACATTTTTGGTCCTTAATTCAAGAAGAGCATTTGGGTATTTGTTGCCTCAGAGGCCTTCACTCATCCTGAAGAGCACCTGCTTACCACTCCTAAATGGAAGAAATACAACCCAGTATCCATTGCCTGTTACCTTGGAAACTAAGACCTTTTCAAAATACGGGGAAGGAGGCAGCAGTCTCTCCTCTGCCCTCCTACCTGTAACTCCCTTGCAATGTATTTAATAAACTCCCATTCCTTTAAAAACAAAACAAAACAAAATGAAACAAAGCAATAATAAAACACTGGAAAGGAAACAATATAACTGGGGAGAAAAGCACACTTTGGGCCAATCACCCTTCCCCCCTCCCAAAGCTTAACATACTAGGTACCTGTTTAAATATTTCCCAATCATTTTCTTAAACCCAGAAGTTGGATATATTTGGGTTGTATTTGTTAAATACATGATGAAGATGAGAGAAATAAGATTTGTTTCATTTTGGGGAAGTTAATGATTATGAGTGATGCTGAGCAATTTTTATGTGCCTGCTGTCTATCTGAATGTCTTGTTTGGAAAAATGTCTATTCAGATCCTCTGCCCATTTTTAAACTGGATCTTTTTTTTTTTTTGCTGTTATATTTATGAGTTCTTTATATATCTTGAATATTAACCCCTTATTGGATATATGATTTGCAAGTATTTTCTCTCATTCAGTTGGCCGTCTTTTCGTTTTGTTGATGATTTCCTTTGCTGTGCAGAAGCTTTTTAGTTTGATGTAGTCACACTTGTTTATTTTTGCTTTTGTTGCCTTTGCTTTAGGAGTCAGATCCAAAAATTTCATCTCGAAGACTGATGTCAGATAGCTTATTGCCTGTGTTTTCTTCTAAGAGTTTTATGATTTCAGGTCTTACATTCTAGTCTTTAATCCATTTGAGTTAAATTTTGTGTATGGGGTCAGATAGTGGTCTAGTTTTATTCTTTTGCCTATAGCTATCCTGTTTTCCCAACATCATGTATGGAAGAAACTGTCATTTCCCCACTCAAACATTCTTGCCTCCTTTGTTGGAAATTAATTGATCATTTATTTCTGGGTTTTCTATTCCATTCTATTGATATGCCTATTTTTATGTCAATATCATACTGTTATTATTACTATAGCTGTGCAATATAGTTTGAAATGATGGAGCGTGATGCCTCTGGATTTGTTCTTTTCTCTCAAGATTGCTTTGGTAGAAGTCACCAGTGAGCTGTCTGGTCCTGTATTTTGTTTTTTGGGAGGTTTTTGATTACTGACTCAATCTCCTTACTAGTAATTAGTCTGTTCAGATTTTCTGTTTCTTCCTGATTCAGTGTTGGAAGATAATACAATTATAAGAATATATGTATTTCTTCTAGGTTGTCCAGTTTGTTGACATATAGTTGTTCATAGTAGTCTCTAATGAGCCTTTGTATTTCTGTGGTATGAGTTGTAATTTCTCTTTTATTTCTGGTTTTATGTGAGTCTTCTCTCTTTTTTCTTGGTGAGTCTAGTTAAAGGTTTGTCCATTTTATTTATCTTTTCAAAGAACTAGCCCTTAGTTTCATTGATCTATTCTCTTTTTAATCTTTATTTCATTATTTCTGTTCTGATCTTTTTTATTTCCTACCTTCTACTACCTGTGGGCTTTATTTGTTCCTCTTTTCTTTAGGTGTAGAGTGTGGTTAATGAGATTTTTCTTTTTTCTTTTTTCTGTTTTTGACATAGGCCTGTATCACTATGCACTGTACTCTTTTTTTTTTTTTTTTAAGATTTTATTAATTTGACAGAGAGAAACACAGCCAGAGAGGGAACACAAGCAGGGGGAGTGAGAGAGGGAGAAGCAGGCTTCCCACCGAGCAGGGAGCCCGATGTGGGGCTCGATGTGGGGCTCGATCCTGGGTCTCCAGGATCCTGACCCGAGCTGAAGGCAGTCGCCCAACCAACTGAGCCACCCAGGCTCCCCTATGCACTGTACTCTTAAGAACTGCTTTTTTTTTTCTTTTACATCTCATAAGTTTTGGTGTGGTATTTTTATTTTCACTTGTTTCTAGATTTTTTTTTAAATTTATCTTTGGATTTTTTCATTGACTCAGTAATTCTTCAATGGCGTTTTGTTTAATCTCCATATATTTGTGATTTTTTTCAGGTTTCTTTTTGTAATTGATTTCAAGTTTCAACTACTGTGGTTGGAGAAGATGCTTAATATGATTTTAATTTTGGTTTCATTGAGACTTGTATGGTGGCTTAACATGTGATTTATCCTGGAAAATGTTGCATGTGCAGTTGAGACGAATGTGTATTTTGATGCTTTTGAATGGACTTTTCTGTATATATTAAGTCCATCTGATCTAATGTGTCCTTTAAGGCCAATGTTTCATTATTGGTTTTCTGTCTGGATAATCTATCCATGGATGTAAGTGGAATGCTAAAGTCCCTTTACTATTATTGTATTGCTGTCAGTTCTTCTTTTAGGTCTCTTATTATTTGCTTTATATATTTTGGTGCCCTTAAGTTGTATGCATATATATTTACAAATGTTTTATCTTCCTGTTGGAATGACTCTTTTATGACAGTCTTTGTTATAAAGTCTATTTTATCTAATTTGAGTATAGTTACCCATCTTTCCTTTCATTTCCATTTACATGGATTATCTTTTTCTGTCCGTCCACTTTCTGTCTGTGTGTTTCCTTATATCCCAAGTGAGTGTCTTGTAAGCAGCGTATAGACAGGTTGTATTTTTTATCCATTCAGCCTCTCTGTATCTTTTGATTGGAGCATTTAGTCCATTTACATTTAAAGTAATTATTGACAGGTATATAATAATTGCCATTTTAGTAATTGTTTTCTAGCTGTTTTTGTAGTTATTCTCTTTTCCTTCCTTTTTTTTACTCTCTTCCCTTGTGGTTTGATGACTTTCTTTAGTGTTATTTTTATATTTTTATGGGGGTTCCCTTGTGTAACAAGTTGTTTTTCTCTTGCTGCTTTTAAGATTCTTTCTATAACTTTTGATGTTTTAATTTTACATGTCTTGGTGTGGCTCTCTTTGGGTTCATCTTATTTGGAATTCTCTGTGCTTCTGGGACCTGGATGTCTGTTTCCTTCTCTAGGTTAGAAAAGTTTTCAGCCATTATTTCTTCAAATATATCTTCTGCCCTTTTCTCTCTGTCTTTTATTTTTGGAAACCCTGTAATGTGAATGTTATTCTGTTTGTCATGTAAGTCCCTGGAGCTATCTTCACTTTTTAAAGATTCTTTTTTTTCTTTTTGCTGCAATGTTAGGGTGAGTTCCATTGCCCTGTCTTCAAGATTGTTGATTTTTTCTTTTGCTTCATCTCATCTGCTTTTGATTCTTCTAGTATATTTTCCAGTTCAGTTATTTGTGTTCTTCAGTTCTTGGACTTCTATTTGGTAGTTTCTTATGTTTTCTCTCTCTTTGCTGCAGTTGTCGTTGTGTTCTTTTATTCTTCTCCTGAGTTAGGTAACCATCTTTATGATCATTACTTTGTATTCTTTATCAGGTAAATTGCTTATCTCTGTTTCATTAAGTTTTTTTTCCCGAGGGTTTTTTTTTTTTAATTTGGAACATATTCTTTTGTTTCCTCATTTTGCTTGACTCTCTGTGTTTGTTTCTGTGTACTTAGGCAAAACTGCTATCTCTCCCCGTCTTGAAGGAGTGGTCTTGTGTAGGTGATGAAGCTTATTGTTCAACCTTGACCTAGTACTTTGTTGTCTCTCAGACCTTTGTGACTATGTATCCTAATTTATTCTTAATAGGTCCCTGCTATTGAGGGTGGGACAAGACTTGTCAGTGATCTGAAGACAGAATCTTATTTAGCACCTAGTTTTAGGCTGATTGGAAGCCAGACCCTCAAGCAGCAGCTTTTAAAGTATAAAAATATATACAGTCCTGTGGGGCCACAGTCT
>PITA01035005.1:0-10973 GCA_004023965.1 Spilogale gracilis
GAAGATGTGGTACATATATACAATGGAATACTATGCCTCCATCAGAAAGGATGAATATCCAACTTTTGTAGCAACATGGACTGGACTGGAAGAGATTATGCTGAGTGAAATAAGCCAAGAAGAGAAAGTCAAGTATCGCATGGTTTCACTTACTTGTGGTGCATGAGGGGCAAACTGGAGGACAGTGGGAGAAGGAAAGCAAATGGGAACTAGGGTAATCTAGGGAGGGAAATGAAACAACCTAGACTCTGGACACAGAAGCAAACTGAGGGACTGGGAGGGAGGGGGGTGGAGGGATGGGAGAGCCTGGTGGTGGGTACTGGGGACACCTAAAGCGTGGAGCACTGGGTGTGGGGAATGGGGAATGAATCTTGAAACACTGGAAAAAAAACTGTAGTAACAATAAAAAAAAAGAAAAAAAAAGAATGTAAGATACACAGGCAATTTTAAATAACTTTTTGACCCAATAACCTTCCTCTCTTTGTATTCAAGAATCCAAACTACAGTTGTAAATTAGGAGCCAGAATGCTCTCAGTTTTAATCCTGGCTTTGATACCCACTGTTGTATGACCGAACCGAACACCATTTATCCTTTCTGTGTTCCATTATTATTGTATGTAAAATAGGGATACTATAACTGACTTTAAAGTTCTGGGAAATCATAGAGGGCACCCATTATTTTCCCTTTTTTACAAGTCGGCTTGATCACTTCCCAAGAGAGTTAGTCCTTTGGAATTTACTGTGGTATTTCTCTTTCTACGTGTTACCCAAGTTCATTTCCATTGAAAGCCTAATGGAGAATTACCTTCAAAAGTTTTTTTTTTCAATAACTTCTCATCTTGGGTGGAACCAGAATTGTTGGGGAGAAGAGAGGAAATAACATCCAGCCAACATGTGTAAAGGTGACAACTTAGCATATTGCTTACTGAGCTGACTATATTTAAGGAAAAAGTTTTTTTCTTTTTTTTTTTGCCAGAATTGGTTAGCCTTGTTTAAGTAAAAGCTTTTAATAGCTCACTTCCTCCCCTTTAAAGATTCACAAAACAGTAGCAATTTCATAGTGGAATAAGAAGATTTGGGTATTATATTAAATACTACCAACTCTTAATGTCCCCTCCCAAAAGAAGCTACAGCTATAATAGGACAATGAACTTATTAAGCAATATTTTATTTCCCATTGTATAGTATTTAAATTACTTTACATAAATTTTAAAATGCATTAAACATGCTCTTTTAAAGAGTAGTTGATGGGGTGCCTGGGTGACTCAGCTGGTTTAGTTTTTGCCTTTGTCTCAGGTCATGATCTCGGGGTCCTGGGATTGATCCCCTTGGGCTCACTGCTCAACAAGGAGCCTGCTTCTCCCTCTGTCCCCACCCCCTCCAACCCCCCAAACTTGTGCTCTCTCTCACACACTCATGCTCTCTCTAACAAATAAATATTTTTTTTAAACAGTAGACTTTCTGGTCCCTTTGGATAGTGTATATACTTTATCATCAGCTTATTTCCTTCACAGCATTCACTACAATTTATACTCTTATTCTTCCTTTAGCTTTTATTTAGTTATTGCCTTTCTCACTAGAATTTAATGAATAAAATATAAAAACATTTCAGATATAAAATATTTAAGATTACTAACCTGACCTTATTTTTATTTACATTGGCCAAGATGGAAACTATTATCTGTAATATTACTAATGCTTCTAGAAGATAAATAGATAAAGATAGAACATATCCTAAACGTTATCATTTCTTAATTATACAGATACCATTCTGGAACTGCCATGTTGCTCAATGCTAAATATACAATCTGTTAGGGGGCACCTGGGTGGCTCAGTCAGCTGAGGGTCTGACTCTTAGTTTTGGCTCAGGTCATGATGTCATGAATAGTGAGATTGGGACCCACATTGGGCTCCAAGCTCAGTGGGGAATCTGCTTCGGATTTTCTCTTTCTTTCTCTCTCTCCCTCTGTTCCTCCCCACCATCTCTCAAATAAATAAATAAAATCTTAAAATCAAAAAAAGAAAACTTTGGACTTAAAGTTGAGAGAATTTTTACAGATAATTAAATACTTAGATATTAGAGTATTTCTTTTTAGATCCAAAGAGTTGTCAACATTAACAGCATTTTTATTAGCTAGATAAAGATTCAAAATAGCCCAATTCCTACTAACCTAGAGAAATGTTTTGGTTTTTTTTCTCACTCCTTATGAGGGTTCATCCAATCTGTGTCAGAGTTCAAAGAACAAAAAAAAAATCATCTCAGTTGATGTAATTTGCAGGTTAACAGGGGTAATTTGTGAAAAACAACTTTTTCCATGACAGCTTAATCTACTATGTCCAAAAGTACTTTATTTGCTAAGAATTATTTTTCATCTCCCTGGTCGCTGTTATGTCAAAAGTTAGAGGTGGCTAGAAAGACAAGGTTCAATTTCTTTTTGGCCTTGGCAGTCCCCTCCCAGAAAACAAGGAGCTACCCTTCTTCTATAACATTCATACTAGGAGAGAAAGGCTAAAAAGAATTCATGGAAATGCCAAGTATAAATGTATTTTGAAATGAATAGGTTCAGTGTGGTACTGGCAGGAAAACAGACACATAGATCAATGGAACAGAATAGAGAACCCAGAAATGAGCCATAACTCTATGGTCAAACAATCCTCAACAAAGCAGGAAAGACTATTCAATGGGAAAAAGACAGTCTCTTCAACAAATGGTGTTGGGAAAATTGAACAGTCACATGCAGAAGAATTAATCTGGACCATTTCTTTACACCACACACAAAAATAGACTCAAAATGGATGAAACACCTAAATGTGAGACAGGAATCCATTGAAATCCTAGAGGAGAAAACAGGCAGCAACCTCTATGACCTCAGGTGCAGCAACTTCTTGCTGGACACATCTCCAAAGGCAAGAGAAAAAAGGCAAAAATGAAAGATTAGGATTTCATCAAGATAAAACGCTTTGGCACAGCAAATGAAACAGTTGACAAAACCAAATTACAGCCAAGGAAATGAAAGAAGATATTTGCAAATGGCATATCAGATAAAGGGCTAGTATCCAAAATCTATAAAGAACTTACCAAACTCAACACCCAGAGAATAAATGGTCCAATCAAGAAGTGGGCAGAAGACATGAACAGACTTTTCTCCAAAGAAGACACACAAATGGCCAACAGACACATGAAAAATTGCTCAACATCACTTGGCATCAGGGAAATATAAATCAAAACCACAATGATATACCACCTCACAGCAGTGAAAATGGCTAAAATTAACCACTCAGGAAATGAGAGGTGTTGGCAAGAGTGGAGAGAAAGGGGAACCCTCTTACCCTATTGGTGGTAATGCAACCTGATGCAGCCACTCTGGAAAACAGAATGGGGGCTCCTCAAAATGTTGAAAAGGAAATGTGAACTGGGGTAAAATCAGAGAGGGAGATGAAGCATGAGAGACTTTGGACTCTGAGAAACAAACTGAGGGTTTGGAAGGGAGGTGCATGGAAGAATGGGTAAGCCTGGTGCTGGGTATTGAGGTCATGTATTGCATGGAGCACAGGGTGTGGGGCATACACAATGAATCTCAGAACACTGAAAAAAATAAAATAAATTATTATTAAAAAAGATATAGGGGCACCTGGGTGGCTCAGTTGGTTAAGCGACTGCTTTTTGCCTCAGGTCATGATCCTGGAGACCCTGGATCGAGCCCCACATCGGGCTTCCCGCTTGGCGGGAAGCCTGCTTCTCCCTCTCACAGTCCCTCTGCTTGTGTTCCTTCTCTAGCTGTGTTTCTCTTTGTCAAATAAATAAAATCTTTTTTAAAAAAGATATATAAATTTTAAAAAGTGTTGAAAATAGAGCTACTTTATGACCAAGGAATTGCATTACTGGGTATTTACCCTAAAGATATAAATGTAATGACCTGAATGGGCACATGCACCTGAATGTTTATAGCAGCAATGTCCATAATAGCCAAACTATGGAAAGAATCCACATGTCCACCGACAGATGAATGAATAAAGAAGATGTGGTATGGGGAGAGCAGGAGAAAAGATAACAGAGGAGTAGGGGACCCTATTTCAACCAGTCCCCTGAACTAAACTGGGTATCTACCAGACCATTCTGAACACCCAAGAAATCAGCCTGAGATGTAACAGATATATCTGGATCTCCATAAGCAGAATATCTCTGGCAGTTGATCTCAAGGTGCCCTGATTCTGCAGGCAGACACTGGAAGATAAATGGAAGGAGGAGGGAGCTGCCATAAGTGCTGGAGCTGGGAAGGTGGAATAACAAAGATATGCGGAAGCCTCCTATGCTGGGAACCAGTCAGAGACTCACAAACTGGTAGCCCCCCAGAAGGAAACCTGGAGCTTTGGGGTGGTGCATGCAAACTGGGGCCATGCATGCAAACAGAGGGTGGCTTGTAATTTTATAAGCACAAAGGGTAAAGACATGCTTGGAAGTGGAAGTGAGGGCTGGAAGTGCCGCTGCAGGGTACACAACCCAGGACACTGGTTTTTAGCAGCACAGACAGACACAGAGACAGTGTGATATCTGAATTGGGTCAGCTTTACTCAGAGCACAGAAAGAAACGGGTGGAATCAAAGAGAGACTAACTTTTGTATTTCTATTCACATACTTAATTTAAAATGAATCATGCCCTAAGGGAAAATAACTATTTGAAGCAAAATAATATTTATAATTAATATTCAAAATAAAAATATTATTGAGACTCTAGCATACATATATACATAGGTATACATACAAAGTAATGAGGTACTGTATGGTGACTAACATAATATAATAAAAACAATTATAAAAAAGTCACTGGGGACATCTCAAAAAAAGATGTGTGTATATGTATGTATATATGCACATCTTTTTTGAGATGTATATATACACATATATACACATATATATACATGCATGTATATATGTGTGTTATATATACATATACACACCCAATGGAATACTACTCAGCCATAAAAAAATGAAGTCTTGGGACTCAGGAAGATAGTGGAAGGCCAGGTGACCCCATTTCAGGGAGTACCCTGAAGTGAGCTTAATTCCTGCAAAAAACACTACAGGAACACTGTGAGCACCCATGAAATCAGCCTGAAATATGATATTTCACACTTCTGGATCACCGTGGGGAAAAGGAGCATCGGCAAAGAGGTAGAGAGGAGTGAGAGCGATCGGAGGGATATCCAAAGACAAGGGGCGTGGGGGAGGAAGCCCGCAGAGGCAATTCTTTGGAAGGCAATACCCCAGCACAAAAGTGCTCTGTGTTTGGGGAACAACAGCAGATTACAGTCTGATTCAAAGCAAACAGAAATGGAGTGCCTGAGGGGCAGCCCGGGAAACAGGGATCGGCAGAGAGAAAATGCTCCTGGTGCCACGCGAGGGAACATGGCGGAACATGCAGAGCAGAGTCTTTTTTTTCTGTCGCTTTTTTCCTTTTTTTTTTCTTTCCTCCCCTGATTTTCTCTGCTGCATCTCTCCACCCATTGGGCCAGGCATGGACCCCCCAAGGGAAGGTGATTTTGCAGACTTGCGCGGGACTTGCAGGGCCATGGGACCTCAGTCCCTCCTGCGTGGCAGTCACAGACAAGGTCACACAACCCAAAATCAGTTGAGGTTTCATGGCGTGGGATTGAAACGACAAGCGGGTGCTTTGAACAGGAATCAAACCAGCGTCTGCACCCGCCCGGCTGTGACAGGTGGCCAAGGGAGAGGCTGTGCGGCCCCCCCTCCCATCATCCAGAGGGTTGCTAATTAGGGGCTCTCTCTGGGAAGGAGGTCTGGGCACAGACATGTTGCTCTGACCTGACTTCCTCAGCAGCTGCAAAAGGCCATAAAAGAACACCCCCCCCCCAGAGAACTGACCCTGGCAGACTGTTACTATTGTCCCCAGTCCCTAGGAAGGGGGTGGAGAGACACAGCCCAGGTAGAAGGGACTGAAAACAGCGTGGCAGCCCCGCCCCCAGAAGGCAAACCAGAAACACAAGAGGACAACACCCAAACTGTAAAACCCCAACATCGGGGGGAAAGGGAATTTATTAAATTCCTGGTACTGCCCCAAAAGCTGTACATTTTATTGATATACTTTTTCACCTTATTTGCTTTTTTAACTTTTTTCTATTTTTACTTTTAAAGTTTCCACCTTAAACTTAAAAATTAATTCTCACGGTTTTTGTTCTTTTAATTTTTAACTCACTTTTTATCGCAACATGATACTTAATACAACATTCCATAACAATTTTTTACCTTGAAATTTTTTCAAACACATACCTGTGTTTTCTGTTGTTGTGGTGGTTGTTGCCTCTCGTTTGCTTGTTTGTTTTATCTGTTTTTTCCCTTTCTTCTCTCTTCTTTCCTTTATTTTTTCTTTTACATATACATATAGTTATAAGCTTCAGGGTAATCCTACGTCCCTATTCAATACTACCCCTATATACAACCAGTTCTAATCTCCCTATATCGTTAGAAAGTGAGCCCCTCCAACAAAAATAACAAGACAAACTCGGGAGGATCTGAAATACTTTCCTTGCCCACAAGGAGTGTCAGCCCTCACATTCCCACCCTAGTCTGTCAGTGTTTCTGTGTAATTGTTTTTTCCTTTGTATTATATAAATACTGGTCTTGGGGGTCATTCAGGTTGGGCTTAGCTTCTTGATCTCTTCAATTACTCTTGATGGCCTTTTTCTTTACCCTTTAGAAGTTTTGTACTATATAAATCCTACCACTGGGCCCAACTCTGGCAGGGGTTTCTTTTATGGTTCCTTTCTCCCTTTCTCTTTTTTCTTTCTTCTTCCTTATCGGTGGTGAATTCTGATTGCTCCAAAATCTTCCAGCAACCAATTCACCTGGATAGTGGCTGATATATTTAGCTATACACCGCCTCGACCACTCCTCGCCACAATGACTCGGAGGAGGAACAACCAACAGAAGAAGAACCCTGAGATTGCAACCCCAGTCACAGAATTACTGGAAATGAACATAAACAATATGATAGAAATGGAATTCAGGGCAGCAATCATTCAAGAAATGGATAATTTCGAAAAGAACATTAGTCTCAAAATGGAAGCCCTAATAAGAGAAGTGAAAGCGGAGGTTAGAAAGGCTATTAATGAGATGCAATCTAAGTCAAATAAGCTAAAAACTAGAGTAAGTGAAGCTGAAGATCGTATCAGTGATATAGAAGACAAATGGATTAAGAAGGAGGAGCAAGAGAAGTCTTGGAGCAAACAACTAAAATCCCATGAAAACAGAATAAGGGAAATAAATGATGCCATGAAACGCTCCAATATCAGAATTATTGGAATCCTTGAAGGAGTTGAGAGAGAGAGAAGCCTAGAAGATATAGTTAAACAAATCATGGATGAGAATTTTCCTAATCTGGGGAATGAAACTAATGTTCATGTCCTAGAAGCAGAGAGGACACCTCCCAAGATCAATGAGGCCAGAAAAACCTCCAGACACAAAGTTGTGAAATTCGTGAGTCATAAAACCACAGAATGTGTCTTAAGGGCAAGCTAGGGGGAAGTGATCCCTTACCTATAGAGGGAGGACCATCAGAATAACGTCATGCCTTTCCACAGAAACCTGGCAAGCCAGAAAGGGCTGCCAAGACATATTCAGGAAATTACATGAAAAAAATAAGCAACCAAGGATAATGTACCCAGCAAGGTTCACATTCGGAATGGAACGAAAAATAAAGAGCTTCCACGACGGCCAAATTCTAAAAGATTACGACAACCAAGCGAGCACTACAAGAAATACTAAGAGGGGTTCTATAAAAGAGAAATGAACACAAGAGTGACACAGAACAGAAATTTACAGAGGTATTCTACAGAAACATGAACTTCACAGGCAATATGATGTCAATACAAACGTATCTATCAATAATCACTCTCAATGTGAATGGCCTAAATGCTCCAATAAAAAGGCACTGGGTTGCAGACTGGATAAAACGACAGGACCCATCCATATGCTATTAACAAGAGATACATTCTGGATCTAAAGAAACTTCCAGATTGAAAGTGAGGGGATGGAGGACCATCTTTCATGCCAATGGACCACAAAAGAAACCAGGGTAGCGATTCTCATATCAGACAAATTGGATTACAACCTAAACACTGTAGTCAGAGACACAGAAGGACACTACATCATTCTCAAAGGGTTTATACACCAAGAAAATCTAACAATTGTAAATATTTATGCCCCCAACATGGGAGCAGCCAACTACATAAGTTAAGCAAAATAAAGAGTCATATTGATATGAATACATTAATTGTAGGAGATCTTAACACACCACTCTCAGCAATGGACAGATCATCTAAACAAAAAATCAACAAAGAAAAAAGAGCCTTGAATGACACATTGGACCAGATGGATCTCATAGATATATTCAGAACATTCCACCCTAAAACAGCAGAATACTCATTCTTCTCAAGTGCACATGGAACTTTATCCAGAATAGACCACATACTAGGTCACAAATCAGGACTCAACCTATACCAGAAGATTGAGATTATTCCCTGCATATTCTCTGACCACAATGCCATGAAACTTGAACTCAACCACCATAAAAAGTTCAGAAGAAAATCAAACATTTCGAAGCTAAAGACAATCCTGCTCAAGAATCTGTGGATCAGCCAGGAAATCAAAGAAGAACTGAAACACTTCATGGAAACCAATGAGAATGAAGATACATCGATCCAAAACCTATGGGATATAAAAAAAGCAGTCCTAAGGAGGAAATACATAGCCATCCAAGCCTCACTCAAAAAAATTGAAAAATCCCGAATACACCAACTCTCATTACATCTTATAGAACTGGAAAATCAACAAAAAATTAAACCACACCCCACACAAGACAGGAAATAATTAGGATTAGAGCAGAGATGAATGAATCAGAAACTAGAAATACAGTAGAACACATCAATGAAACTAGAAACTGGTTCTTAGAAAGAATCAATAAGATTGATAAACCACTGGCCAAACTAATCCAAAAGAAAAGGGAGAAGACCCAAAGTAATAAAATAATGAATGAAAGGGGAGTGATCATGACTAACACCAAGGAAATAGAAACAATCATCAGAAATTACTATCAACAGTTATATGCCAATAAGTTTAACAACATAAAAGATATGGATACATTCCTAGAAACCTATAAACTTCCAAGACTGAAACAGGAAGACATTGACAATCTGAATAGACCTATATCTACTAATGAGATTGAAGCAATGATCAAAAACCTCCCAAAAAACAAGAGCCCAGGACCAGACAGATTCCCTGGGGAATTCTACCAAACATTCAAAGAAGAAATAACACCTATTCTCCTGAAGCTCTTTCAAAAAATAGAAACTGAAGGAAAACTTCCAGACTCTTTCCATGAAGCCAGCATCACACTAATCCCCAAACGAGACAAAGACCCCATCAAAAAGGAGAACATCAGACCAATATCACTGATGAATGCGGATGCCAAGATTCTCAACAAGATCCTTGCTAACAGGATCCAACAATACATTAAAAAGAGTATCCACCATGACCAGGTGGGTTTCATCCCAGGGATGCAAGGGTGGTTCAACACTCACAAAACAATCAACGTGATAGAACAAATCAATAAGAGAAGAGAGAAAAACCACATGGTACTCTCAATTGATGCAGAAAAGGCATTTGACAAAATACAGCATCCATTCCTGATCAATACTCTTCATTATACAGGGATAGAGGGAACCTTTCTCAACCTCATATAATCTATCTACGAAAAACCCACAGCAAATATCATCCTCAATGGGGAAAAGCTGACAGCCTTTCCTCTGAGATCAGGAACAAGGCAAGGATGCCCACTCTCACCACTACTGTCAACATAGTGTTAGAAGTCCTAGCAACAGCAATCAGGCAATAGAAAGAAATAAAATGTATCCAGCTTCGCAAAGAGGAAGTTTAACTCTCTCTCTTTGCAGATGACATGATACTCTATGTGGAAAACCCAAAAGACTCTACCCCCAAAACTACTAGAACTCATCCAAAAATTCGGTAATGTGGTAGGATACAAAATCAATGCACAGAAATCAGTTACATTCTTATACACTAACAATGAAAAAATAGAAAGGGAAATCAGAGAATCGATTCCGTTTACTATAGCACCAAAAACTATAAGGTACTTAGGAATAAACCTCACCAAAGGAGTCAAGGATCTATACTCGAGGAACTACAGAACACTCATGAAAGAAATTGAAGAAGACACAAAAAGATGGAAGAGCATTCCATGCTCATGGATTGGAAGATCAAACATTGTCAAAATGTCTGTATTGCCCAGAGCAATCTATACTTTCAACGCCATTCTGATCAAAATTCCACCAACATTCTTCA
The DNA here is from genome assembly GCA_004023965.1 of Spilogale gracilis. Taxonomy (NCBI): domain Eukaryota; kingdom Metazoa; phylum Chordata; class Mammalia; order Carnivora; family Mephitidae; genus Spilogale; species Spilogale gracilis. The sequence continues at coordinate 10,379 of PITA01035005.1, forward strand.
AAACGCTGGAACAAACAATCCTAAAATTTATATGGAACCAAAAAAGACCCCGAATCACTAAGGAATTGCTGAAGAAGAAAAGCAAAGCTGGGGGCATCTCATTACCTGACTTCAGGCTTTATTACAAAGCTGTGATTACCAAGACAGCATGGTACTGGCACAAAAACAGAGAAACAGACCAATGGAACAGAGTGGAGAGCCCACATATGGACCCACAAATCTATGGGCAAATCATCTTTAACAAAGCAGGAAAAAATATCCAGTCGAAAAAAGACAGTCTCTTCAATAAATGGTGCTGGGAAAATTGGACTGCTACATATAGAAGAATGAAACTAGACCATTCTCTTACACCACACACAAAGGCAAACTCGAAATGGATGAAAGACCTCAACGTGGGGCAGGAATCCATCAAAATCCTGGAAGAGAACATAGGCAGTAACCTCTTTGACATCGGCCACAGCAACTTCTTTCAAGACACGTCTCCAAAGGCAAAGGAGACAAAAGCGAAAATAAACTTCTGGGACTTCATCAAAATAAAAAGCTTCTGTACAGCAAAGGAAACAATCAACAAAACAAAGAGGCAACCCACAGAATG
>PITA01035006.1:0-10971 GCA_004023965.1 Spilogale gracilis
ATGACACTACAGACAAAGGGCTGGTATCCAAGATCTATAAAGAACTACTCAAACTCAACACCCAAAAAGAAGATGAACACATCAAAAAATGGGCAAGAGACATGAAGAGGCACTTCTCCGTAGAAGATATACAAATGGCTAACAGACATATGAAAAAATGTTCAGTGTCACTAGCTATCAGGGAAATTCAAATCAAAACCACACTGAGATACCACCTCACACCAGTCAGAATGGCCAAAATTAACCAGACAGGAAACAACAAGTGTTGGAGAGGCTGCGGAGAAAGGGGAATCCTCTTACACTGTTGGTGGGAATGTAAACTGGTGCAGCCGCTTTGGAAAATAGTGTGGAGATTCCTTAAAAAATTAAAAATAGAGCTACCCTATGACCCTGCAATTGCACGACTGGGCATTTACCCTAAAGATACAGATGTAGTGAAAAGAAGGGCCATATGTACACCAATGTTCATTGCAGCAATGGCCACAATCGCCAAACTGTGGAAAGAGCCAAGGTGCCCTTCAACAGATGAATGGATAAAGCAGATGTGGTACATATATACAATGGAATACTATGCCTCCATCAGAAAGGATGAATATCCAACTTTTGTAGCAACATGGACTGGACTGGAAGAGATTATGCTGAGTGAAATAAGCCAAGTAGAGAAAGTCAAGTATCACATGGTTTCACTTACTTGTGGTGCATGAAGGGTAACCTGGAGGACAGTGGGAGAAGGAAAGTAAATGGGAAGTAGGGTAATCCAGGGAGGGAAACAAAACAACAGAGACTCTGGACACAGAAACAAACTGAGGGACTTGGAGGGAGGGGGGTGGAGGGATGGGAGAGCCTGGTGGTGGGTACTGGGGGCACCTAATGCGTGGAGCACTGGGTGTGGGGAGTGGGGAATGAATCTTGGAACACTGGAAAAAAAATTTAAGTAACAATAAAAAAATTATAGAAATATTTAGTTGCTATAACAATAATTTCTCCCAATCTATGGTTTTAGGCACACTCAAAATTAAACATGTGCTTGCCTTTCAAGCAACTTTCAGGCCAACAATGTTTGGACATCTCAGAGCAATTGAAAGCATTGCCTTTGTGAAAAATTGGCATGATTGGAGCCATTTTAAAATAGAGCCAGAATGGCCTTACCTGTCTTTGTTTGAACTGGGCAAAACAGTTGGAGTAGACAAAATGGCAGTTGTTTTAAGCAATTGCTTGAGAAGTCAGTGAGAAAATGAATATCCTGATCAGCAGACTGATGGTTGTGGACTTTTTGAAGATAGAACCAGTAGTTAATCAGTGTATAACCTAGAGTATGTTGGCTTGTTAACACCCATAGAAAGAATTTTCCTTTTCTTTAAGTCATGTAATTGCCCACTCTTTTCCTCATAGAAACCTCTTGCTTGCATCCTACAAATGGGGGCATTATTTGGGTTTTTACCTGATTCTGTACTCCCCAAATTATAGTTCCTTACTCCCAAATAAATGTTTGTTTGCCTCTCATTGCAGCTCTTTATTTTCAGGTTAACACCTTTAACCAAGAGTCATTTGGTGGGATAGTATAGCAGTTTTATAATCAAAAATTTTGGGGAAATGTTTTCTAGTTCATCATGCACCATTTTGAGAGCTTTCCCTCTGCCAGTACAATACCAATGTCCCCCTCCCCTTGTTTGTCATCTCGGTTTCAAAAATCAATGCATTTTTGATGGAAATAAAGATCAGTGTAAAAGAAAAGCTAGTCCATTTTATGATGAGTTTTCACATTTAAGAGAAAAGATCAGGTTAAGCCATCAGAATAGTCAAAATTTTATTTATTTTTAAAGATTTTATTTATTTATTTGAATGAGAGAGAGAGAGAAAGAGAGCACGAAAGGGAAGGAGTGGCAGCGGGAGAGGGAGAAGCTGACTCTCTGTGGGACTGCATCTCAGGACCCTAAGCCAAAGGCAGATGCTTAACTGACTAAGCCATGCAGGCTCCCCCAGAATAGAAAAAAAATTTTAGAGGATGGTAAAGGAAATTTGCTTTGGCCATTAACACTGACTACACGGGGCACTTTGCTTTGAGCAGAAAGCACACAAACAAGGCTCATGACATAAATAAATGAATAAAAAACTTTCATTGTAGTCATGGGTAAGGAGTAATGGTTTGGCAGTATGTTTTTGAGAAATTAACTCAGGAACTGACAGCTGGGTTATTAAGCATGAAAAGAATTTTTATGAGGAGCAAACACACATCTATTTTCCTGCACTTGAAAACTTTGTTCATTAGTGAAACAGCTCGTTTAGATTTCCCTAAAGAAAAGCCTGCTATACAGACTTCATGAGTCAGGCTTGCATTTCAAAATTCTTAAAAACATGCCCAAATGATGAAGAAGATTAATTATCCTCATGTAGTGAACACCAAGACAAAGGTGAGGCCAAGAAGAAAGCTGGAGGGGGGACCACAGGAAAATTGAGGGCTAGTTGAAGCTCACCATAAGGTGCCCTTCCTCATCTTATTTTTCAGTGTTACCTTTCCCCACCACCTCCTGCCCCCGAAGATATCCCCCAAAACTTTTCAGTCCCCAAACCAATCCATATGCAGTAGGAATAACACCAAAACCCTAAAAACCTCACCCTTGGAAATGCAAGACTTTCAGTTGCCTTGTGCATGTGATAAAAAAGGTAGTTATCAAGTCTCCTATATAAGGGTTGTTCCAGGGAGAACTGAATCCCCTGGGATCTCTGGGAGAAAAGATGGCACTCATATGTATGGCAAATGAATATTCGTGAGGAATCTTTAGGACAATTGATGGGCAAAACTAATTGCAGGTGACTAATGGGAGTGGGAAGCCTCTCAGCACAGCTAAGTCCTTGAGCATATGGATTAACACTCAAAACAGAAAGCCTAAGAAGCAAAGTATGGGCACCCATGTTTAGCAGTTCCCCAGACTGATGTCAATGCTACAAACGCAGAATTCGTCCAAATGGATGAAAGATCTAAAAAATACTTTGAAAGAAACAATAAAAGAAGTCATGGGTGATTTCCTTTATAACTAGGGAGTAATGAAAGACTTGCTAATTATGAGTCTAACTTTGGAAGCCACAAAAGAATAGTTTACATATTAGACTACATTAACAAACAAACCAACAAACAAACCAGGGGCACCTGGGTGGTGCAGTTTGTTGGGCATCCGACTCTGTGATCTCAGGATCGTGGGGTCAAGCCCCTCATTGAGCTCCATTCTCAGTGCAGAGTCTGCTTGGGATTCTCTCTCCTTCTTCCTCTGTCCCCACAGCCCCCTCAAATAAATAAATGAATCTCAAAACAAACAAACAAACAAACAAACAACATTTTGCCTGGCTAAAAAATATAATAAGAAAAGGCATAGGGCAAATGACAAACTGGGAAAACTTTTGTAACTTAAATCACAAAATAAAAGGTAATATCCTTTCTAAAATCTATATGAAAAAGCCCAAGTGCAAAATAGGAAAACAAGTGGCATAGCAAAAGAAATGTACATAGATGACCAGCTCACCAATAATAGCAGAAATGCAGATTAAAATACATCAAGTGACTATTTCTCACCTACATATCTCAAATGAACAAATATTTCAGAGTTTGACAGCACATGCTGTAGGCAAGGCTGAGAGGAAACAAACCATCCTAAAACATTGCTAGTCGGAAGGCAAACAATAATTTGTATGGAAGGGAGTTTTGTAATGTCTAATGAAATTACAGATGCATTTACTCTGAGAGAACCCCTCTTCTAGGAGTCTATCTAAAATATATTTCTGAACATTTATGTAGTAACATGCACAGGGTTATTGACTGCAGCATATTATTTCTAATAGTAAAAGATTGGAAACAATCCAAACATGCATGATATAGGACTAGTTAAACTACCATGAGTTCATACCATGCGATTCTCTGCAGCCATAAAAATTGACTGAGAAAAATGATGATATGGTGTGGTTGCTGGGCTATTTTATTTTTGTTCAGTGCAAAGTGCAAGATGCAAAACCTTATATACAGCAACTATGTTTTGTGCAATTCAGGGGTGGGGATGAGACTGATCTATATATTTGCCTCCGTTTGCAGGAAGAAATGCTGGAAGGATAAATAAACAACTTATTGAAATGGTTGCCTGTAGGGAGCCAGAGATGGAAGGGAAGAAAATGGAGGGAGGAAACAAGACTTATCTGAGTTAACCTTTCACATAATTTATACTTCGAAACACATCAATGTTTTACATATACAAAAGATAAAATTTATTTAGAATGTCAACAAATGCCTAACTTGAAAATAGAAAGATAGAAATAATAGAATAATAGAAATAAATGCTCTGACTTAATTCAAATTGATAACATAGCTTCAGAGAGATAAACTATATTTCAAGAGACTTTAGAACATAGAACTTATACTGTGCGTCCTCAGTGTACATTGTTGCCATGTTGTAGGAAACAAGGAGAACTGAGAAAATGAAGTGTGATTGTCAGGATGAGCATAGTTCAAGAGAGACAGGGTCCTGGTAATGTTTGTGGGACCTGAAGCAAGGTACAGTGGATGCTTATATACCATATGTCTAAATATTTAAAAGCTGTCAGCCAAGTTAACAAACTGTTAAAATAGGTTCTCTCCCACTACCTTGATGGATACACTTTCTTCATGAGTGGAAAGCCAGGTTTAAATGTACGATTCTTTGGACTCCTTGGGCTCCATATCACATTGTGGAAGCTTAGAGGTTTTCCCCCTTTCTTTTCCTATTTTACTATCTGTACCACACCATGAGAAGACTCCCATGCAGACATATTAATACCTCACTCCACATACTAAGGCTTCACCCACCTCTTCACAAGACTGAGCAATTCTGGGGCCACCCCTATAGGCTAGCAGAGTATGCACTAGCTACGCACGACAAGTCTTGGGAAATATTTGCCCAGGCCCTGGGAGCATGTTTGAGGTCTTTTGGGAAGGGAATTCCCAGATCTGCGGGTCTCCAAAGTATGATCGAGAACAGGGAGGCACAGGCTCTGAGTGAGCACATCTTCTTGACCCTTCCTTAGTCCCTTTGCCCAGATCTAAGTCAGGCTTGAGAGACAGTATGGAAAGATGATTTATTATAGTATGAAATTTTATTTATTCTCTTTATATTATCCATTTCCTTTATTTCAACTAAGTCCTAGTATTTCCTCGCCTCAGGGACTTCTTGCAGGCCAGAAAATTTCATGTCAGGTAAGGTGCTCATGTGAGGTAGGATGATAGGGCAGGCAGAAGAAAGTGGTTTTTGTTTGTTTGTTTTTGAGGACAGCAAGAGGGAGAGGTGGAGAGATTTTTTTGTCAACTGGACATGGTTGGAAGTTGGACATCCTAGAGGATTGGGCGGTGGTTTGTTAGGAAGAAGAGGAGATAGAAGTGTGCTGAGGTTATCCTCTTGAGGTATCTGGTGTTAATTCTCAAGGTTGCTTAGAAGGCTGATGGAGGGGCGCCTGGGTGGCTCAGTTGGTTGAGTGACTGCCTTCAGCTCAGGTCATGATCCTGGAGTCCCGGGATCGAGCCCCACATTGGGCTCCCTGCTCGGCAGGGGGCCTGCTTCTCCCTCTTTCACTCCCTCTGCTTGTGTTCCCTCTCTGGCCGTGTTTCTCTCTGTCAAATAAATAAATAAAATCTTAAAAAAAAAAAAAAAAGAAGGCTGATGGAATGTCGTTTTGGATTTGGACCATTTGATAAAGAAACTTGTACCAATAGGTGGTAGCAGCTTGGAGGCTTGGTTCTAAAGAAGAAAAATGCCTAAGTGTCTGTGATAAGAAGATTTATGCTTTCAGGTCACCTAAGTGGCTTGTTGTTTAAGCGGCTGACTTTGGCTCAGGTCATGATCCTGGGGTCCTGGAATCAAGGCCTGCATTGGGCTCCCTGCTCAATGGGGAGCCTGCTACTTCTTCTGCCCCTGCCTGCCACTTCTGCTTGTGCGCTCGCTCTCTCTTTCTCTCTCTCTCTCTGTCAAATAAATAAATAAAACTAAAAAATAAAGAAGATTTATGCTTTCAGTGGGCTGAAATTTGGGTTATTTCAATTAGTACTACTTACCTAATCTGATTGTCAGCTTATCATATTGGCCACATGTGAGATGCCATATATACATGCAGGGAAATAGAGAAAATTCTTTTTTTTTTTCCCCATTGAAAATGCCTCTGATGTAGATGGTCTTACCTACTAAACAAATAACTCTCTTTTTCCTTGGTGTGATCCGGTCCTTCCCAGGTTTTACTTGGGGGATTCTGTCTAGGAAAGTATGAATATGGATCTATGTCTGGCTACATAGTAGCTTAGAGTAGTGGGATACAAAGTGTGGTCTCAAGGCATCTGTGGACTGATGATAGTACACAAACTGTAAGTTAACACTCCCAGCAAATAAAAAGAGAGGATGGGAGAAAGGGCCTTGGAAGCATTTAAAAACTACATAAATGAACCTTTAAAACATGCTAAGTGAAATAAGCTGGACACAAAAGGACAAATACTGTATAATTTCACTTATGTTTATAGAGACAGAAAGTAGAATGGTGGTTACTATTGGCTGAGAGGAAGAAGGAATGCCAATGACTATGCACAAAATGGCTAAAATGGTGAATTTTATGTTATATATATTTTACCACAATAAAAATATTTTTAAAAAAAGTATAGAAAAATTTTGTTTATTGAACCTAATAAAAAACCTAGTAAAAATCTAATAATAAAAAATTTAAAAATTAAATGAATAAAATTTAAAAAATAAATCAGGCCATGTACCTTGCATGTCTTTATGTTTTTTCCCTATTTCATTATTCTAGGGATTTGTTTCTGTTGTATTTGTGCAAAAATATAGGTCCACAATACACTAAACTTAAAAACAAAACAAATAAAATGAACTTAGTCCTTCAGTACAGATCTCAGCTATGCACTGTGCTATATGCTAGACTTTGTTGAAGTCCTAACTCCCCAGGGTGGCTATATTTGCATAAGGAAGTCATTTAAATGAGGTCCTAAAAGTGGTACACTGATTCAGTAAGAGGAGACACCAGAGAGGTGGTTTCTCTGCCGTGTGAGGGTACAGTGAGAAGGTAGCCATCTACAAGCTAGGAAGCAGTCTCACCAGGAAATTGATCTTGGACTTACCAAGCTCTAGAACTGTGAGAAAAGAAATTTCTGTTGTTTAAGCCACCCAGTTTGTGGTATTTTGTTATGGCAGCCCGAGCTGACTTATAGCTACTGGCTTAGAGAATCAGCATGAAGTTACTGCTGCTGGTCTGTGATCTGCCTTCAACACCAGGGAAGCCATGTTGGAGATACTGTGTAGAGAATAAAAGAACAGCTCAGTTCTGTAAGATTGAATAAATAAATGTCTCTGAAGTGTTTTGATGATATTCTGGGTCTTTTTTTTTTTTTTAACAACTGCTTTTTTTTTTTTTAAGATTTTATTTATTTATTTGACAGAGAGAGAGAGAGATCACAATAGGGAGAGAGGCAGGCAGAAAAAGAGGGGGAAGCAGGCTCCCTGCTGAGCAGAGAGCCCAATAGGGGACTTGATCCCAGGACCCTGAGATCATGACCTGAGCTGAAGGCACAGGCTTAACCCTCTGAGCCACTCAGGTGTCCCGATATTCTGGGTCTTAACTGCAGATTCAGAGAGATATATACTAGGATAAATTGAGAATATTCACAGTGTTTTGAATAGGGAGAAGTGTACTGTTGAGTAATAATGTCAAAGATAGGCACCCTGGGTGGCTCAGTCAGTTAAGCCACTGCCTTCGGCTCAGGGTCATGATCCTGGAGTCCTAGGATCAAGTCCCACATTGGGCTCCCTGCTCAGTGGGGAATCTGCTTCTCCCTCTCCCCTTGCTTCTTCCCCCTGCTCATGCTCTCTCTCTGTGTCAAATAAAGAAATAAAATCTTTTTAAAAAGTAAAGTCAATGCTAACTGGAAGATGTTAACAAATCCTTGTCTTTTAGAAGGCTTGTAACCCTCATTTGAACCAGTGTTCATAGAGGTTGAAACAGTGAGCTTTTATTTAGGCTGAATGGAAAACAAAATTATTACTGAAAAATCGGCTGCAATTCTAGGATAAGCCATATGCTATTATCTGTCACAATAGAAGAAGAGAAGAACCACTTCTATTTTGATCAAAAGACTTGGGGCACCATGAAGCAATTTAATTTAATGCCATACTGTGTGCATTTTATATAAAATTGAATGTGAAAGTTTCTTCTCTTGGAGTCATTTAGTAGTGACACATTCAAACTCTAGAGAAGTGAGACCTTGATGGCCCAGGGAAATAAAAATGTGTAGTCCTTGGTCTGTGAGAGTGCCAGGAGAGTATGTTTGCTAAATTGGTCCATGGTTTGGGGTCCTCTTGATCAGTTTCCCCTTCTAGCCTGATCCTCACTGTGGCCTATCACAACATCCATAAGACATTCTCTAAGGTCAGGGGTATGGTCTGTAGACAGGAGATAGAGCATTCATTTCATCATCGAATAGCATTCCATTTTATGTGTATATAAGTTATGATTTATGTATCGAATTTACCATCCATGGATATCTGGATTGATTATGTATTGTTAATACAAATGTGATTCTGTTTATATGATTATAAATATCTTCTAGTACACGTACAAGAATTTTCCAGAATATATTTCCAGAAATAGAATAAATGGGTAGTGGTACATTATATTTTTAGTAGATAATGCCAAAGGGTCTTCTAAAGTGGGTGGTTGAAAGATCATTAGTTCTTATTATCAATGTGTAAATTATTTTAGGGTTTCTTGTGACTAATAATAGTTTTTCTAATCAGATCTTTGAGTTTTTTGCCTTATCTTCCCGTACTGGCTAAGGACCTCCATACAATGTTAAAGAAGTGGTAGTAATGAGCCTTCCTGTGCTCTGATAGTAGAGGAAATATTTTTAATATTTTGCCATAAGTGTGGTATTTGATGTTTATTATTTATAGAGATCGATTATCAGGACAAAGAAGTTTCTTCTTATTTGCGAACAATTTATATTCTTTTTTTTTTTTTAACATATAATGTATTGCTTGTTTCAGGTCTGTGATTCATTAGTCTTACACAATTCACAGCACTCATACCCTCCCCAATGTCCATCACCCAGCCACCCCACCCCTCCCACCCCCGCCCCCGCTTCCCTCCAGCAGCCCTCAATTTCTTTCCCGAGATTAAGAGTCTCTTATGCTTTGTCTCCCTCTCTGGTTTCATTTTGTTTCATTTTTCCCTCCCTTCCCATATGATCTTCTGTCTTGTTTCTCAAATTCTTCATATCAGTGAGATCATATGATAACTATCTTTCTCTGATTGACTTATTTTGCTTACCATAATACCCTCTAGTTCCAGCCGCATCATTGCAAATGGCAAGATATTGGTTGTTTTGATGGCTGCATAATATTCCATTCTCTCTCTGTGTGTGTGTGTGTGTGTGTGTGTGTATGTGTGTATACACCACTTCTTCTTTATCCATTCACCTGTTGATGGACATCTAGGCTCTTACCATAGTTTGGCTATTGTGGATATTGCTGCTATAAACATTCAGGTGCACGTGCCCCTTGGGATCACTACACTTGTATCTTTAGAGTAAAATACCCAGTAGTGCGATTGGTGGCTCTATTTTCTTTTTTTTTAAGATTTTATTTATTTGACAGAGAGAAACACAGCTAGAGAGGGAACACAAGCAGGGGGAGTGAGAGAGGGAGAAGCAGGCTTCCTGCCGAGCAGGAAGCCCAATGTAGGACTCAATCCTGGGTCTCCGGGATCATGACCTGAGCCAAAGGCAGTCGCCCAACCAACTGAGCCACCCAGGCGTCCCGGTGGCTCTATTTTCAACTTTTTGAGGAACCTCCAGACTGTTTTCTAGAGTGGCTGCACCAGCTTGCATTCCCACCAACAGTGTAGGAGGGTTCCCCTTTCTTCACATCCTTGCCAACACCTGTTGTTTCCTGATTTGTTAATTTTAGCCATTCTGACTGGTGTGAGGTGGTATCTCACATTGGTATTGATTTGTATTTCCTTGATGCTGAGTGATGTTGAACACGTTTTCATGTGTCTGTTGGCCATTTGAATGTCTTCTTTGGAGAAATATCTGTTCATGTCTACTGCCCATGTTTTGATTGGATTATTTGTTCTTTGAGTGGTGAGTTTGAGAAGTTCTTTATTGATTTTGGATACTAGCCCTTTATCTGATATGTCATTTGTAAATATCTTCTCCCATTCTGTCAGTTGTATTTTTTTTCTTTTTTTTTTTTTTTAAAGATTTTATTTATTTGACAGAGAGAAACACAGCCAGAGGGGGAACACAAGCAGAGGGAGTGAGAGAGGGAGAAGCAGGCCTCCTGCCGAGCAGGGAGCCCGATACGGGACTCGATCCCGGGTCTCCAGGATCATGACCTGAGCTGAAGGCAGTCGTCCAACCAACTGAGCCACCCAGGCGCCCCTTTTTTTTTCTTTTTTTAAAAAAATTTATTTATTTATTTATTTGACAGAGAGAAATCACAAATTGGCAGAGCAGCAGACAGAGAGGAAGAAGCAGGCTCCCCACTGAGCAGAGAGCCCGATGTGGGCCTCGATCCCAGGACCCTGAGACTATGACCCGAGCGGAAGGCAGTGGCTCAACCCTCTGAGCCACCCAGGCGCCCCTGTCTTTTGGTTTTGTTGATTGTTTCCTTTGCTGTGCAAAAGCTTTTGATCTTATGAAACCCGAATAGTTCATTGTCGCCCTTTCTTCCCTTGCCTTTGGCTATGTTTCTAGGAAGAAGTTGCTGAGGCTGAGGTCCAAGAGGTTGCTGCCTGTGTTCTCCTTAAGAATTTTGATGGATTCCTTTCTCACGTTGAGGTCTTTCATCCATTTTGAGTCTATTTTTGTGTGTGGTGTAAGGAAATGGTCCAGTTTCATTCTTCTGCATGTGTCTGTCCAATTTTCCCAATACCATTTGTTGAAGAGACTTTTTTCTGTTG
>PITA01035007.1:0-10971 GCA_004023965.1 Spilogale gracilis
ACTACAGACAAGGGTTGATATCCAAGATCTATAAAGAACTACTCAAACTCAACATCCAAAAAGAAGATGAACACATCAAAAAGTGGGCAGGAGACATGAAGAGGCACTTCTCCATAGAAGATATACAAATGGCTAACAGACACATGAAAAAATGTTCATCGTCACTAGCTATCAGGGAAATTCCAATCAAAACCACACTGAGATGCCACCTTACACCAGTCAGAATGGCCAAAATTAACAAGTCAGCAAACAACAAGTGCTGAAGAGGCTGCGGAGAAAGGGGAACTCTCTTACACTGTTGGTGGGAGTGCAAGTTGGTGCAGCCACTTTGGAAAACAGTGTGGAGATTCCTTTATAAATTAAGAATAGAACTACCCTATGACCCTGCAATTGCACTACTGAGCATTTACCCCAACGATACAGATGTAGTGAAAAGAAGGGCCATATGTACCCCAATGTTCATAGCAGCAATGGCCACAATCGCCAAACTGTGGAAAGAGCCAAGGTGCCCTTCAAGAGATGAATGGATAAAGAGGATCTGGTCTATACATATAATGGAATATTATGCCTCCATCAGAAAGGATAAATACTTAACTTTTGTAGCAACAGGGACTGGATTGGAAGAGATTATGCTGCATGAAATAAGCCAAGTAGAAAAAGTCAGGTATCACATTGTTTCACTTACTTGTGGTGCATTAGGGGTAATATAGAATACAGTAGGAGAAGGAAAGTAAAATGGGAAGTAGGGTAATTCAGGGAAAGAAATGAAACATGAGAGACTTTGGACACAGAAACAAACTGAGGGCCTTGGAGGGAGGGGATGTGGGGATAGGAGAGCCTGGTGGTGGGTACTGAGGGCACGTATTGCATGGAGCACTGGGTGTGGGGCAAGGGCAATGAATCTTGGAACACTGAAAAAATAAAATAAATTTAAAGTAAAATAATCCGGTAATTTGAGGATCTTTCCAGTGCTCTCCCTGGTAGAGTATATTTACCTAAGAACTCTGTTTGGCTATTTCCTTGGTGTTTGGCACACAGTAAACATAGCTGCCGAATTAAGTATAAATTAGGAAATAAAAGGCTCTGCTGGGGCCAGGAGTAGAGGAATGGATTTTTTTCTTTTCTCCAGATAATAAGGAGCCTTTATGAGATACTCTTCTTCAAGATGCAAAATGGTCCCTTCAGCCTGTTCTTGCCCAGCCCAAGAGATTACCAAGCCAACTTTGGAGCAACTCTTGAAATATCAGGCAATACGCACCTCAAGAAGATCACAAGCCATCCTATGCACAGCAAAAGAAGTTACAGAATGCCCTTTATTACCCAAGCAAGGTGCCAAGAAGCTGGGGCCAGGCATGCTGACTTCTTTGGTACCTAAGAAGGATGTCTTGAATTATTCCATGACTTGTCACCAAAGCGGCTGATGAAGTAAAGCAAGCAAGAAAAAAAAAATTAATCTCAATAAGAACAGAAGAGTGTAACTATTAAAGGATAAAAATTGATATGAAGAGGCTCTGACAATTCAATTTCTGTTGGAGGAAAAAAAAATGATCACCCCACATCCCTCAATCCTTCCCCACTTCCTAACTACTCTCCCAAACTTGATCTTTTTTGAGCCATTTTCCCTAAAAAGTTCTCCTCACCTTCTGCTATCTTGGGAAACAATAGGCCCAGGAGCAAGTTGAGTAAAAGCACAAAGGCTCAGTAGTGATTACCAGAATGAAATTTTCCAGAAAACTTTTCTTTTGAGCTTTACAAATTTTAAAAGATGGTAAAACCAGATACAGCAGCAACAATCTCAAAATGAAAGCATTAAAATGTATAGGGAAAATTTTCTTGTATCTCATCAACCATTTCACATGTTTTGAGGCATCTCAATTCTTGGGAATTTAAAGAAGAATATAGAGGTGCTTGTCTAGTTCAGTCTGTAGAGCATGCAACTCCTGATCTCAGAGTCATGAATTTAAGCCCCATGTTGGATGTAGAGTTTACTTAAAGAAGAAGAAAGAAGAAAGAAGAAAGAAAGAAGAAAGAAGAAAGAAGGAGGAGGAGGAGGAGAAGAAGAAGGCGGCAGCGGCCTGGATAAGTCAGTTATATCTCAATAAAACTGAAAAAAAGTTAAAAAATAAAAAAGAATATAATGCACTGTCTCTTTAGAACTATGGTATAATTGAAAGTTAGCCTAATACTACTTCTGGCTCAACTAAACAAGATGTTACCTGACAATACCTAATGAAAGCTGACAGATTAATTTCTGCTAGGTAAGAGAACTCAGCTATCTACCACAGAGCACTACATTTGTTCTAACTGATGCTTACTCATAGATCCCAGGACATAGGTAGGAACAAATACTTATTTTGAAGAAATAAAAGTCATGTGCTTTTTATCATAGTGGCTCCTGAATGTTAATACTGTAGAGACCTTGAAGAGATCATCCAAAACAAAGCCACCCATTTTACAGATGAAGAAATTGAGGCTTTGAGATGGAAGAGAATATAGAGACCATTAGTCTCAGAACTACAAATTAGAAACACAGGTCTCTTTATTACCCTCTGGTCTATTATACTAATAAGATAGTTTTCAAAGGTGAGCAGAGCACCAAGGATTAACAAACACAGAAAGTGAATTTATGGACTAGATTCTGAAGTTCTGCTGCTGAAGTTGGTAGTAACAGATCATACTATTGTTATTATCTGAGCATATTTTAAAGTTATCAGGAAGACTAGTGTTGTTTATTATTATTATTTGTAAAAATGCATGAAGTGAAGACTACAATAATAAGCTTTAGTGATAGTAGCAACCATTCATATGCTAAACTATATTTGACTTGTCATGTTTTTCCTTCCCCTTCCCCTGGAATAAGGTTTCACTGGACAGCCTATTCTTTAGCTATTTATTTTGTTTAAGGAGATTTTGAGAATAAATCCTGGAGAATAAATCCAGGTATCTTCTCCCACTCTGGTTAATGTCATAAGTAAGGCACACTATCATAGTTATTTCACAATGTTTATAGGACATTGATATAAAATTAACAATTATATATCAATTAATCAATAAATAATACAATTAAGAATAATAAATACATTTCTATAGGGTATCATTTTAATATCTTTTTACTTAGAATAAAATATATTTTGCCTTCTTCAAAATGGGAATGGTGATAATAACATCCACCTCATAGAGTTGATATGAAAATATTAAATGAATTAATATTATAAAGTACTTGGAACAGTCCTCGGCAAATAATATTTGTTAAATAAATCTGTTACACAATAAAGCACTTACATGGCATCAAACCCCAGACCAAATTTAAACAACTGGGGTAGGGGATTTTCAATGTTGGCTTTATGTCAGAATATCCCATGGCACATTTAAAAATGCAGATGTTCAGGCCCTACTCCAGATCTACTGAATCTGAACTTCCAGTGGAGAGAAAATTTGGGTGAAGTCTCTGTATGTTTGTGTTTGTGTATATGCATGTGTGTGTGTGTGTGTGTGTGTGTGTGTGTCTGTGTGTCTGTGTATTAAAGTTTCATAGATATGTCTCATTAAGATCTTTAGTCTAGGGGTACCTGGGTGACTCAGTTGGATAAGCAACTGCTTTCAGCTCAGGTCATGATCCCGGAGACCCAGAATCGAGCCCTGCATCGGGCTTCCTGCTCCATGGGAAGCCTGCTTCTCCCTCTCTCATTCCCCCTGCTTGTGTTCCCTCTCTCCCGTGTTTCTCTCTGTCAAATAAATAAATAAATAAATAAGAATCTTTGGTTTAGACACTGGTGACTATAAGAGGGGATTTCTAACTTTTTTTCTGAAAGCTGAAATTTTGACTTAGAGAATTGATGCTCCTTTTTAATTCACCAGCACCAACCAATCCTTCCAATTTACTCCAAGTGCAAAATTCTTTTTTTTTTTTCCAGTGCAAAATTGTGCGAAATTCTTGAAGCACCTTTCTTATATGAGTTTTGGTCCAGAAACATGGTTGGTTGAAACATGGTCTATATTTAAAGAGATGGCACATTAAGTCAGCATTTCAAATAAGAATCTGGGAAGGAAGAATTTTGGCATGTAATTTAGAATTTTATGGCCTTCTCTGTCTTAGGTTTAAGGCAAAGTTCACTGTAATATTCCTGGTGCTACTTTTTATATCCTGCCCTAATTTGCCTTATCTGTACTGACACTTATTTATTTATTTATTTGTTTGTTTGTTTGTTTATTATCTATTTATTTATTTAAATAATAATTTATTTTATTTTTTCAGTGTCCACATATTTATGAATACTGATTAAAAATGTTTGTTGAGAGGGAAAGGGAGAGCCATGGTAACTAATGAAAAGCTACCCACCATCAAAACAAAAATTATTTGAGCATACAGACCTGAGAGCTCATAAGGCCTTCCCATAAGCTACATTGGTATGTATTAAATCCATATTGGTCCATATTAAGTTTTAAAACTCTGAGACACCTATCAGAAATATATTTCCAAGGGGCTGGTTAGTCTAAGCATTTTTGTAACTGACGAAATCGACTTGCTCTACCCCTTACAACCATCATATTTGTCAGTCCTCTGAGGACACATTTGGTTTTAGTCAGTATCACAGTTGATGCTAGTAGGTTTTGCTTCAGGAAAGTGTTACCCAGGAAATCAAGTATAATCTTGGATATAAAGTAGTTAAAAATTAATAAGCATCTAGGGTTGGATGTGGTAAGCAGGCAGGATCATTTGGGAAATTGATGACATGTTCTGGGATGAGAACAAAGGCAACAGCATCGCTGAAATGCTAGGGAGAAGCAAAGAAGAGATAGAAGTCTGAGAATGGGGAAAGAAAGTTTTGGCATCAATGTTTCAAAACAGAATGGCTTTCAGGTTTCTATGCCAATATATTTCAGCGTGCTTCCCATTGAAAATCTTCACAGCTCCCTTCAGCCATACTCCCCATCTCTCCCATCACTAGTAGCTTGCAATGTTCAGCTAATTCCAACCTCCCTTTTACACACTGTGTAAAAGAAATACTAATCAGAAAACCACCTCAAGGAATTTCCTTCCAGAGTTGGAAAGCAAGGAATGGGGGTAGAAGAAAGAGATACAAACACAGATAAATCCCAAAACAGGCAGGTATCCTATCATGGTTACCAAATTTAATACAACTCCTGCCTAAGGCAATATCTTCTATGCAGTAGGTCTTAATCACTGCAACTTGTAAAACAACAATTAAATTAAAACAAAGTACAGTAAACACACACACAATTTCTTTAAACAACTGTGGCAACACAACTTCACTGGCAGTATTTTACATAAAAGGGATAGTTTTATATATTTGAACACTGAGAGTTTTATGTTTAGCGATGTCCTTCATATTTATCTGTTCTAGCTCTTCTCCACGACAGACAGTACGTTACACTCTTGAGACCATACTTCCAGTCTTTGATTTTTCTCAAAATACATGTAGTTCTGACTTCCTGCTCCCCCATGCCTTGCCCTACATCTTGCCCTGGCAGGTAGCAGAAAGGGATGTCTAACCAGAGTGTGAAACTAGTGCTTTTCAGGATTAGATGCCAATAAAGAGAAATTTATAAGAGTCTAAAAGAAATCAATTAATATAAATAATCACCTAAACATGAGACTAGGTATCAAATCACCCAGGAGACCTTTTTATAACCACTAACTTTCATCAAACTCCATTACAGAAGCTCTATTACATGTCAAAATAGAAATGAAAGAATATTGTCTCTCCGTGTGTATCATTTGAACTCTCAAATCCTCTCCTTTCTAGTTGACCTTTTTTTTAACACTATTTTATTATTTCAGTGTTCCAAGATTCATTGTTTATGCCCCACACCCAGTGCTCCATGCAATACATGGCCTCGATACCCACCACCAGGTTCACCCATCCCTCCACCCCCTCCCTTTCAAAGACCTTCAGTTTGTTTCTGAGTCCAAAGTCTCTCATGTTTCATCTCCCTCCCAACTTACCCACTTTCCATTTCCTTTCCTTCTCCTATTGTCCTCCATATTATATTACTCTTACTCCTTATGCTCCAGAAGTAAGTGAAACCATATGATATTTGACTTTCTCTGCTTGGCTTATTTCACTCAGGATAATCTCCTCCAATCCTGTCCATGTTGCCACAAAAGTTGGGTATTCATCCTTTCTGATGAGGTGTAATATTCCATTTGATATATGTACCACACCTTTTTTATCCATTCATCTGTTGAAGGACATGTTGACTCTTTCCATAGTTTGGCGATTGTGGCCATTGCTGCTATGAACATTGGGGTACATATGGCCCTTCTTTTCATTACATCTGTATATTTGGGGTAAATACCCGGTAGTGCAATTGCAGAGTCATATGGTAGCTCTAGTTGACCTTTCTAATTATGTAAATTAGACCTAATGCTCATCAGGAGCTAGATATTCCATTACCATCAAGTTTTGGTTTTATTTTTTTCAATCAAATGTAATCACTTTATTGAGGTGCCTGTTCCATCTTCATAACTTTGTTTCCAGAAAACTATATAGCATAAAACATGCAATCCTCTAAATCATTTCAAAATGCTTTCTTCACATGGTCAGTTGGTTTTAGAAACTCAACAGGCTTGATTTCCCTTTGACTCAAAGGGAACTGGCTGACAGGGGACTGAGGGGCAAAATTCCCACCTGTTTAGTAGTTACTCTGACTGAGTGGCTCCACATGTTTTTCAGGAGGGTTGAAGCAGAACATTGTTCAACACTTTCCATGTCTGGGACAAGTGGGGGCAGCAGGGGGCTGTGTGGCTGTGGGGAGTTTGCAGGCGGGTGTTGCAGGGCCTGCCTGGCTCTGTCTGGAGATGCCTCCTTTCCCTGTGGCGCTCACTGGGCATGAGACAGAGGCCTGGGGCAGGAAGCGGGGGGAGCAGAGGCTCTGAAGTGGAAACTGGACATGGGAGAGAAGTGCTGGGGTGAGGCTGAGGGGGAGCCCAGTGTGAACCGGGGAAGTTCTCTCAGCATTTAGTTGCAATGGTTTTGGTAAGTATATAATGAAGATAAACATAGCCGGCTCCTTGATTAGGTGCTTTGGCACAGAGATCAAAGGTGGAAATGTGAAGTCTTCAAAGACCAGCCCTTAATTTTTCTGGCAAAAAGGTCTAACTCATATGCTGCTGATAGAGTAAGAGCCTATTACCATTGTTTAGTGTGAGGTATATCGTCAACATTGTAACTGATATTAAACCAGATTCTTCTTTAATTAGTGATAAAGCAGAAATCAAACTCTTCCAACATGAAGTACACTTCCAGTACCTCAGTTTTTGGTCAGTCAACAGACTATCATGAAGCATGTCCCTAGCATGCATATTCACATTTACCTCTGAAGCAGACAACTGTTGATAATTATCTGCCAACAATTTACAAACATTTTTTTCTCTTGGTTGTCATGATTTCACTTCAAGATAAAATGCACTTGATCCTAGTCTTGCATTTTTAAGCTTTGAAGTAATTATACAGAAAACTTCCTGTGTGATTACCCTCATTAAAATATTTGGCTTTCATCATGGAAACTGACATAGCAGCTACCTCACTTGGTGCTGAGTTATGTTCATACTGAAGGAAAAATGATTTTATTAGTGTGTCAACTCTTCCCTTCTGTGGGCACACCCTCTTCTCTTTGTCAATGTCATCATCTAAATTGAATTAATTCTAAGATATATACATACCTATATATATTTTTTTCATGGAGAAAAGGGAAAAAATCTGGAAAATGGCTCTACCTTTTTCTGTAAGATTCCTTTGTTTCCAATATATACAGTCAACAAATTTATTCTGTGTGTTTAACTATGAAAGACATTTGTTTAAAAAAAATTGGCCAATTTTCTCTCATTGACAGCACAGGGAGGAAAAGGGAGAGGTAATTTTCTAAATACATTCGGATAACATGCTGTTCCATGGCTAGAATTTGAGGAATCTAATTTAAGATAACTATAGAATTGGCCCTGAAAGAGCAAACTATTAATCAAAAATAACTCCTGCTTCCTGTTCCATTGTTTAGTTCATTAGTCATTTATGAAGCATCTGCTATGTATTAGATGCTGTGTCTCATGCTAGAGATGCAATGATGAAAAGCCCCAGTTCCTTCCTCATAATAGAAAGACCCTATGATTCACTGCAACGGAAAGCCACTAGATGGAAGTAGCTAAATTATGATTTAGCATAGGAAATAGGCCAAAGAAGAGAATTGACTAACAATTGTTCTTAGAAATAGGTAACTGATCTCAGTATTATTTACTGAGTTGGCTGGGAAACTGAGTAATCATGGTAGCAACAACTTCAACTATGTCTGCTAAAGTCTGACTACGCTCATCATATATAAAGCATCTTTGCCTTAGTCAAACCTACATATGTCACTGTTCCTATAATTTGCTCTTTACTAAACAGTACAGTAAAATCCAAGAAATAACATCAGTTCGGGCATTTTGCAAGGCCAAAAAATTCACTGGTTCCACTTAATTAACTTACTAGCTAGCTTAAAGAATGTACAGTGCAATCATCATTAACCAGTATGCTCGGTGAATGGGATGTTGTAGGTAGTTGTAGGTAAGTGAACTGTCTAATCAGAAGTTGAGAAGAGGGCATTTTTGTTGTTTTTAACCCTTGCTGAAAATTATTCTTAAATTCTTAAGGTAAATTTCC
Source organism: Spilogale gracilis (assembly GCA_004023965.1). Lineage (NCBI taxonomy): Eukaryota > Metazoa > Chordata > Mammalia > Carnivora > Mephitidae > Spilogale > Spilogale gracilis. Next base: position 8,661 of record PITA01035007.1, read on the forward strand.
AGCTCCAGTGAGTGAAAGCTAGTATAAAGCTTTGAGCTTTTACTGGCAATGATGATCATTCAGGACTTCATGGTCATCACTGTGCATATCAGAACACACTTTTCAGAGCAGGAGATCAAAAATTAGAATGTCTAAGACTTGGCTTGAGATACTTCATTAAATATTTAAAAATACTTTCTAGAAGCCATTTTTTTAAATGAATTCTTGATACTAGCTTGTTTGGGGTTTAGCCTTTTCCCCAAATTAAATGAATTGTCATCACCATCACCATCATAATGTATTCTGGATAATTTAGTGTTTTAGAGTCTGGTAAAATATTAACTAGCTGCTTAAACTTTGGCAAATAACAAGAAATCATACATAGATCCTAAGACCTAAAAGGAGTTCCACATTTTTTTTAAACAGAGGGGGAAAGAGGTCCAGGGGAAGTGAAAGTGACTTAGTCAAAGACACAATAAATCTTAGAACTGAGAACCACATTCAGGTTTCTTCTTTCAGAATTCAGGGTTTGATCTATATGCACACTGCTAAAGATAAGTTATATGGGGTTATGTTTTCTTTTTTCACAAATAAAAGGATTAGTCTTGATGATCTTAACTGTTTCTACTAACCCTAAATTTCTTCATTTCTTCAGATCAACTGCAATTATCATACCTTTATAATACTTGTTTTTTTTCCACCAGTTCAGAAGTGTGGGTTTTATAACAACCAAGTACATTTTTGGATTTTACATAGTACCTCAAATTACACAATGCAGCACAGGGTGCTAAAAATTGTCAGAAACCTCCTTTTATCTCAGAGGCGCATTGAAATGAAACTTTGAAAGACCATCACTGCTCCATCCCAAAGGTGATATTCTTTGATTGAAATGCAAATCTATTTTTTTCAAGAATACCTATTAGTGCTAGGAAAAATTCCAGTGTATAAAAGTGAGAATATATGCTTCCTTAATATGACATTTTACTAGTTTTAGTTGGAGCTCTCTAAGTCAGAAATAATACAAATAGGAAAATTACTGATTTGACTATAATGCTCAGGAAGAAACCTGTCACTTTTCTTTCAAAATTAAAATGACTGAGGTGTTTGCTAATTTATCTTCTGAATGCATTTGCTTAGGCACACAAAGAATGGCTATTTAAATTATAGGAAAATGTTGCTTTTTAAAGTTAAAAGTTTCCCCTTTCACCTTTGGAAATAGAAAAGTGGGCTTGATTGAATGCAGCAGTGTATTAAGGCATTTTGGTTGCTCTTCCCTTGGCCAACTACCAGAGTACTCTTTTAATATAGCATTTGCAAATAGGCAAACCCGCTGGGCTTTTTCAATAAAAGTTGGCATAATTTAGTGAAACTGAGTACTTTAACCAGAAAGGTTTTGAAGTTTTAACTATTGGAATTTCTAAAGGATAGTAATTTACATTTGACTGTAGATTAAATCCACACATGAATCCAGTTTCTTTTATTTAAGTACCCACCTTTAGTCTTTAATATAAATTTATAAAATAGCAAAAGATAAGATTAGAAGCAATTGTGTTTAGCTGCTACACATGTATGTATCTTTGCATTTCTCATTTTATTTTTACCACTGTCAAAACATTCACTGCACAATGCCAAAAGTCATAAGAACTAAAGTTATCCTATTATAACACTGAAAGGACTAACAAATGTCATGTATGCTATATAGGTCAAGTTGTGTACTACCAGACAATAACTATATAGAATTTATATGTCTGACATAATTTCACCACTAAAATATTCACATTGTATCACTTCTTGGACTTTTGGCCAAGATCAAGTGTAAAATATTCACATTTATATAACAATAAGTAGGGTTACAATGAGGACATGGTAATTGGTTGGGGATGATTTCAGAGACAGTATTCAAGGAATATTCATACTTTTCACTCAAATATTTGCTTATAAATGTGAAATTTATGAGGAAAAATGATAAATTCAGTGACTATCTCCCTTAAGATATTATACCTATTTCTTTTTGGTCATATCTACATTGACAGGCAGATAATTCAGCTTAAAAAGATATCCAGGTTAGGACCTTAGTTACCTAGATTGGTATTCCACAAGAGACTCCATGATGATAAGAACCTGCGCTGTTCAAGTGTGGAGATTCCTTAAAAAATTAAAGATAGAGCTACCCTATGACCCTGCAATTGCACTACTGGGCATTTACCCCAAAGATACGGATGTAGTGAAAAGAAGGGCCATATGCACCCCAATGTTCATCACAGCAATGGCCACAATCGCCAAACTGTGGAAAGAGCCAAGGTGCCCATCAACAGATGAATGGATAAAGAAG
>PITA01035008.1:0-10973 GCA_004023965.1 Spilogale gracilis
CTGCGCCGTCCAACGGGGGGCCTGCGCCGCCCGAATAATCATGTCCCCATAAAGCCCTTACTGAGAAAATTCATTCAAGAACCCGAATGTGAAGGACAGAATTAAGTTGCATCATTAGTTGAAATCGTAACTTTTAAAAATAGATACCAATTATTTTTATATTTTTACCAATTATATTTTTTAAATTATGCATGAAAACCACAAATTTACCAGAATGTCTGTACACTTGATTTATTTATTTTTATTTTTATTTTTAAGATTTTATGTATTTATTTGACAGAGAAACACAGCCAGAGAGGGAACACAAGCAGGGGGAGTGAGAGAGGGAGAAGCAGGCTTCCCGCCGAGCAGGGAGCCCGATGTGGGACTCGATCCCGGATCTCCGGCATCATGCCCTGAGCCGAAGGCAGTCGTTCAACCAACTGAGCCACCCAGGCGCCCCTACTTTTTATTTAAGAAAAATAGATTTTATTTACTTATTTGACAGAGAGGTCACAGGCAGGCAGAGAGGCAGGCAGGGAGGGAGGAGGAAGCAGGCTCCCCGCCGAGCAGAGAGGCAGTCGGCCTCAATCCCGGGACGCTGAGATCATGACCTGAGCCCCCCAGGCGCCCCCCTACACTTTTTTAAAATTGCAATCCCATTGCGGCCCACATCCAGTAATATTAGCGCCAGGTGGACAATACGGTGACTGGGCGGCCTCCTGGGCCACGGTGCTCATCACGGCCAGGGCCTCCCTTCGCCCCTCCGCTGGCCCGCCCCCACCTGCCCCCCTCCGGTCACCCGCCTTGGTTTCTCGTTTGTTCCTGAAGTCCCCCGTGAGGAGCTCACACGGTATTTGTCTCTCTGACTTCACCTGGCTTCGGAGCCTCTGGCTCCATCCACATCGTGCAATCGGGACGTCGTCCTCCTTTTTGATGGCGCCTGACACTCCGCTGTGTGTGCCCGGCGCGTCTAGTCGCTTCCGTAGTTTGGCTCTCGTCGAAAGGCTGTGATCAACAGGAGGGGCCCGAGTCTTTCCAAATTACTGTTTTGTACGGAACTTATAGACTTTGGTGTAGGGAATGGCTTTAGATATATTATACTAACAATAAGCAATGTAATGACTCACAGCTTTACCTACAGAAACAGTGATCAGTATTAAAAACAAAAAGGCAAGTGTGATGAGAAGACACGGGGGCACAGAGGACAACGAGCTCAGGAATGACCTCCAAGGCGTGTGACGGGAAGCCGGGCAAGGAGACGGGCCGGCAGAGCACAAAAGACGAATGAAGAGCGCCCGGAAGGAAAGGGGGGGAGCGTGTGACACGGAGCCCCTCACCGGGTGATGCGCACCCTTCCGTCCCAGCCCAACGCAACAAAAAAATGTTGGAGAATTTTAGGAGTCGTTTATCAAGTCTTTGTTTTGTTTTGTTTGGAAGAGTTTTATTTGTTTGAGAGCGCGCACGAGCCGGGCTGCAGGAAGGATGTGAGGCAGACCCGCCCGAGCACAGAGTCTGGCACGGGTCACCCCCACAACCGTGAGATCACCTTGATCGACGACTCGGGACACTTGCTTCTCCCTCTGCCCCTCCCCCAGTCATGCTCTCTTTCTCCCAAATTAATAAAATCATTTAAAGAAATTCAAAAAAAACAACAGGCTCTCAGCGGCTCCTGCGCAGCAGAGCGCGGGCTGTGTGATCTGCAAAGCTGTCTGCTCCCGGCGCTCGGCCAGCCTCCCCTCCTGCCCTCCACCGTCTCCGGGACGCTAGGTTCCGGCTCTGCCCGGCTGCAGGCCTTCTGCAAACCCGCGAGGACCCCGGCGGCCTGGCCCCGAGCGGCGCCCAGCGCGCGAGTGGTTGATTCCCGCCCTGCCCTCCCCGCACAGTAATAACTGGGAACATGTCTTACTCAGCCACACAGCGCCTTCACCTAAAATTACCAACAACATGGACGACAGGAACAGAAACGAATCTACTTTCTGGGTTTTTTCCCCCGAGAACGTGGAATATTCTTGCACTGCCAACAAATACTTTCATGGACCTTTCGAAGTGCTGAACTAGGAATTCGAGTCTTGCTCATTTTCTGATTAAGAAAAACTCCAGAAGTAAAATCAGACACGGAACCAATGATTTCTTTCCCCACGTCATCTTTAAGACACCACTGGTAACCCTCCTGAAGGAATCTCCGCTCTCCGGTTTCCTGCCCCTGCGGCCACGAGGGACGCGCCAACGCTCAGATGAGGGCCGCCAAGCTGCATTCGGGACCCATCAGGGACAACCTAGAGCGACGACTATGCCGCACGCGGGGCAGGAAGGGGCTGCGCATGGCTTTGGGGCAAGGAAAGAACCAGTCAGACAGCCCCCACCCCACCCCACCCCAGGTCTTCCCTTTTCCTGCAGCATGAAATCATTTCAACAAAAGGGCCAGCAGCACCCAGCTGGCTCAGTCAGTGGGCATGCGGCTCTTCTCTCCAGGTCCTGAGTTCAAACCCCACATTGGGTGCGGAGAGGACTTAAAATCATAAAAAATCTTTGGGGCTCCTGGGGGGCTCAGTGGGTTAAGCGCCTGCCTTCTGCTCACGTCATGATCCCAGGGTCCCCGAATCAAGCCCCACTTCGGGCTCCCTGCTCGGGGAGAAGCCTGCTTCCCCTTCTCCCACCGCCCCACATGCTGCCAAGTAAATAAAATCTTTAAAAAATGATAAATCTTTTTTTAAACAAGGTTAGTATGTCAAGGTTTTCCTACCATTACGATGAAGTCCTGAATATCTGGTCCAGTTGTGACAACGTGCACTAGGCTTCTCATCCCCCAGCCTGTGCGGTTGTCCTGCTTCAGGCGAGTGCTCGAGGGGTGGTCAGAATACAGAAAACCCCGCTTCTACTCCCTGGATGGGAAGGCGGTGGATTTCCGGATTTCGCTCCAGCGGGCCCAGGACCGCGCTCCCTCATCCCTCAGGATCTGAGGCCTACGACGTGCTGTTTCTGTTCTCAATGCCAGGGCACAGCTGCTGTCCCTGCTCTGGGAAACCCCCACGGGGGCGGGACGGGAGGATGCGTGTGTGAGGGGGGGGGCTGTGGCCCCAAGGGGACACTGGAACATGGCGGGGGCGGGGGGCAATGCCGACACAGTCCATCTGCCTAAAGAATGCTCTGCCCTAGGAGGGCCCCCACGTTCCAGGGTCACCGTCTCCCTCTGCTGCTCACCCTGCTTGTGCTTTCTGGCAAGTAACTAAATAAAATCTTAAAAAAAAAAAAAAAAAAAAAAAAGGCAGGCACCGGGCAGGAGGGCTTGGAAAGACCTCGGCAGGAGGCCGGCGGTGCCCACAGCACCCCTGCTGCCCACAGCCCCGCGTCTGTCCTAGCAAGCTCTGCGGGTCTCCTCGTGTGTCCTCCGCCGAGAAGCCCCCGGGGCTGTGGGCGCAGGAGGGCCGACTCGTGCAGGGGCTGCAGCAGACGGTCCGGCCCCCTCTCCAGGGAGCTTGGCTCCACCGTGACGACAGCCACCCTCTAGTTAAATCTAAACTGTTCTCGTCTTTGGTTCCACTTTTCTGCTGTGGCCTGCGGGCGTCCTGTCCCGGCGGCATGAGCCCCCGCCTGCCTCGCTCACACCCAGCCCAGCTCCCGCCCGGCCCCCGCCTGCCTCCTCCAAACGACCCTGTCTGCGGACAGAACCTCTGTGACGGCAGTAAGCGCCCAGACAGGAGGACCTGTGACGGGGACAGCCAGGGGCTTCAAAACTGCTGCTTGTGACGCGGGGCGGTGGGCACGCGGGGCTTCACTCAGTCATGCCTTCCACATGTCTCCAACCACTCACGGACGTGCAGGTACGCACAGGCGTGTGCACACACTTCCAGTCCGGGATGCCCCCCACCACTGGGGACAGGACAGGGCCCCTGCGTCCCTGGGTTCTACCCTGCAGACGCCAGAGGACGACGGCACAGGGAACCCCGAGCGTGCCATCCCCACCTTCCTACCTCGGAAGCCAGCACTGCGTGGACGGTCTCCGCGCACAGGCACGAGGCGCGAGGGCCGCCACAGGGCTCCTGGCTCACGGGGAGACCGTGGCCCCGATTCATCCCGGGGCTGTGGGCGCTTCCTGCCACAGACACTCTCTTCCGTTCACCACCTCCATTTTTTCCAAGTTTTATTACCCAAAACAAGGAGTGGCGAGGCGTCCCCAATGAATGATCGCCGCTGCAGGCTCGAGTGGACGCAGCCGGTGAGGGCCCAACACGGCCGGGGCCGCCCGCGCCTCCCCACACAAGCCTGAACAAGTGAGGCTCCCTCCAGGAGGAAAGCAGGACGGCGAGGACACTGAAATGACCCCACGTGAGCTACAGAACCCCTGGGTTCGCCTTCTATTTTTCCTTCTCTTTCTGCTCTTTTTCTTTCTTCTCCCGCTCGGCTTTCGCTTCTTCCTCCTCGTGGTTTCTGATCAACTGCTCCACTTCTTTCTGTTTGAGGACTCGGATGATGGTCTTCCCACTCTCTCGTGTGAGGGTGGCGATCTCCACTGCAAGTGAGCACACAAGTGAGCACACGCCCGTTACAGCCGGCCACACTCAGCCAACCACGCAGCAGTCCCGCCCGAGCCGCTACTCCGACAGCAGCCAACCCCGTCCACCCTGCCCGCTCCTGCCGACACACACGCCTACTTACGCGTCCCTCTCACCCCCCCAACCTCCGCCTCGTCGCTCTGTCACCTTTCTGCAAAAGCACACGGACCCTTTGCTCCAGCCGGCGTGCCATTAGCTGTGACGGCCAGAAGGAGCCTCTGAAGGCAGAGAGGCTCTAGCCAGTATTCACATGCCTTTTTCGTGGACTTTTGAAAGCTCTTCAAACAAAGCCATGAAAAGCAGCTTCCATGACCAGGGACAAGAAAAGTAAGCTGATACCAAAGACGAAGGAATTTTCTGAGCGGGGGAAACCGGAGTACTGCCTCCTTGGAGTTAGGGGAGGGAACACAAGAGGAAAGTCTTTTCTAAGGAACACCAGGAGCTAAAGTATCCTAGACTAAATCGATCCACATTAACTGACCACACTTTTTGAAAACCTTATTTAGAAATACTGTTTCATGTGATCATATAACTTTAAAAAGTATTTAAAACTGCAAACATGGGGTAACATAAGAGATCAGTGGATTCAAGAGAACAGAGAATAGCACAACTCATGCAAATGTCATCCCTCAGATAAACCATGCCACACGGATTAAAACAGGAAGTACAGATTATTATCATGTGAACACACACACAGAGAACGCTGTCAAGAAACTGGTCGTGGGTGCCTGGGTGGCTCAGTGGGTTAAAGCCTCTGCCTGCGGCTCAGGTCGTGATCTCAGGGTCCTGGGATCGAGGCCCGCATCGGGCTCTCTGCTCAGCAGGGAGCCTGCTTCCTCCTCTCCCTCTGCCTGCCTCTCTACCCACTTGTGATCTCTATCAAATAAATCAAATCTTTAAAAAAAGAAAGAAAGAAACTGGTCAATCATTAACTAAAAGCACAACTCAGATCTCTACCTATGAGCGCAGAGAGCATTCAGGCCCAAGTCCTCAGGCTGGGAACGTAGCGTGGGGTCAGTCAGGGCGCCGAACCTCCCTAGGACCCAGCACCTTGTGCTCAGGAAACAGGTGTAAAGCTGCTGTCTCAACAAACTTAGACATGTCAGGGTGGACGTAGGAGCCACTCAGTCGCTTCTCTCACTCAAGGGAGCCGATGAGGAGTGAACACCAATTACCTTTTTCAGCGGAGAGTTTACTCACATCCATGGTCTTATTTAGAACTTTGATGGCTAAAGCAAGTGCAGACTTCAAAGTCATTTCTCCTTCTTTGTAGTCTTGTTTTAACATTGACACGGCGGCCTGTAAGGCATAAAGGAGAATCAACACAGAATTTCCTTCAAATTCTTGCACTTTTTCTGGACTATGGATTGGTGAGAATAATGGCTGTTGGCATTACAACCAATAAGCCTAATTCTAACGGCAAGAAGGGAGACACGGGAATCTGCACCTGGACACCCCCAGACCTGCAGGAGGTGCGTGACAGAAGTCAAGGGGTCTGAGACGTGAAAAATAACTACGTCTATTCCCAGCACTTCTCACCAGAAACTCGCATTTTCTTCCATTATAAAGGTAGAAGGAAGTCCCAGGAGTATCAGCAGTGCTTGCGACCTCATCGCCAGCAGAAATCAAAGATGTTTTCCCACCTCAAGGCTGTGGCAGCTAGTTTAGAATAGCTTATACTCCTCGCCACTCGAAAACTGTGGTGGTTCTTAGACCTTTTGCTCGATTTCACAGCAGCGCCCGAAGTACTCACAGCGCTGTTGTTTCCAATGCACGTGGCTTTCCATCCTCCGTAGTTCCCACTAGGGTCACTCTGGTAGAGCTGAAAGCCGTAGTGCTTATCCCAGCCGATGTAAAGCAACGAAACACCAAAGGGACGTTTTCCTTGAAGAGCGACAGCAAAGAGCCAAACATGTCAGCCTCTGAATTCAGCATCACTATGGCTCCCAGAGTCCGGGAGGAGGACTACAGCCTCCTCTGTGAAGCAAGGCTTTCATAAACTGCTTCGTTTTCAGAACACCACAGATAAGCTCCAGCCAAAATTCCACTTTTGTCTCTAGGACTTGGGCAGAGCCAGGAAAGGGGATAAAGACACAGAGGACCATGCTGAGTTTCATTATTATGTAAAAACCAATTTGTTTCCAGATTTGAAAACAGCATTATGGCCTCCCAGCAGTCTATTAATAAAATGTAGGACAATCTACATAGCAGAAGCCAGTGAATTCATGGGTGGGGATTTATGACAAGTGTTTTATTTCATTTTCAATTTCTTTTTACCATCTCAAAAGAGTATTACTCATAAAATGGTTTAACTCTTTGGAATACAATGTCCAAAAACTTCAGTACCTCCAAACTGTGTATACGCTTGTTTGATGTCACACAGCGCTGTGACCAGCTGCTCACAAGGGATTGGTTCTTGATACTGTAGTAAGTACCTACGACACAAAGTGGCACGTTAAGAGTTCTTCTAAAACACAGACACACCCTAAGCAAATACCCTCCGGAAACAGATCTGTGCCACAGGGGAAAACAGTCACCTGTGATTCCAAGAGGGGAGAGGAGCACAACCGCCCCGTAATATCCTTACAGATACTAACATGTGACAACTTTGGTTTAAGGAAACTTTAATTTTCTGTTTTATTTATTTTTTTTAAAGATTTTATTTATTTGACAGAGACACAGCCAGAGAGGGAACACAAGCAGGGGGAGCCAGAGAGGGAGAAGCAGGCTTCCCGCCGAGCAGAGAGCCCGATGTCGGACTCGATCCCAGGTCTCCAGGATCATGACCTGAGCCGAAGGCAGTCCCTTAACCAACTGAGCCCCCCAGGCGCCCCAAGAAAACTTTAATTTTCAATAAATACATTTTTAAATGATTTTGATCTTTGTAAAAAAGAGTTCTTCTGGGGCACCTGGGTGGTTCAGAGAGTTGAGCCTCTGCCTTCGGCTCAGGTCATGATCTCAGGGTCCTGGGATCAAGGCCCACATCGGGCTCTCTGCTTGGCGGGGAGCCTACTTCCTCCTCTCTCTGCCTATTTGTGATCTCTCCTCTCTCAAATAAATAGGTAAAATCTTTAAAAAAAAAAAAAAAGACTAAAAATACATGCAATAAACATCTTTAAAAAAAGAGTTCTCCTGAGAAACACTGAAACTAACGCATACATCTTCAGCCACACCACTTACGACCGTACCTCTGAGCGATGAGCCTCAGTTCATTAGTGAGAACGTTCGCATCAGAAGTGATACCCGCCACGCTGCAGGCCATGTCCCTTGAGGAAAAGAGACACTGTCAGTAAACCAAAAGGTTTGTGAGTTCGCTTAAGAAATGCACCACCCTCGCTCCAAAGCCACTACAAAACTGACAAGTTTCATCTTTAAACACGTTCAACCTGATGTCATTCCACACGAGAAAATAAATACACCCCTAAATCCCTCAAGAGATGTACTTATCGTCCCCACCCTGTGAAGAGGGCAACAGGATGCCACGAAGAAGCTAGAGTAAACCCCAAGACTCACCAATGACGGCAACAGAGGTCTTACGAGATGGGGAGACAGGCTTCTCTGTGCCCTCCTCCCTCCTGAGGGCGGCCTGGAGGTGAAGGGGGGGGCGCCCACGCGAAGGGTCTTTCCTAAGCCTGCCTAGAAGCCCAGGACAAGGCTCCCACGAGGGGTGCACTTCTCCCCGTCCCCCCGTCTGCCCTGGCTCTCCCACAGACTCCACAGCATGTCCGGCCTGGCAAGCCTGAGACAGCCGTGCCGTGGAGGGGACAGCGATCACCTGGCCCACCACTGAGGGCCTGGTCGAATCAGCAAGCCCTGCGCTCTGCCAGCTGCCAAGGCCCACACACCCCACCGTCCCAGGAACTTCACCGGGAGTACAGGGTTCAGCTGCACCGCCCCACACCTCCAGGCGGCCTGGGGTTTGTAAGACTCAGTGTCGCTCCACAGAATTCCTGGGCAGCCGTTCTCACCATGCTCTGAGGGCCTGCTGCAAGCCAGGCAAAGTGCCGGTTTCTTTCTATTTATTTCCCTAAACTGCCGTACCTCCTTCAGCAGGCTGAGACCCAGAGACATCAAATAATCAGTGCAGGGTCACACAGCTTCTAACTTCACCAAATCCATGTGACTACCAAGCCCCGGGCTCCTATCACTACACAACTCGGGTTATCCACTGAGTGCTTGGTAACACGTAGTTCTGGGCCTCAAAGAGGTTTCCAACAAGAGAAATTAAAAGCAAAAATTCTCAGAGATAAAAACTGTTCACTTCAGTCCTACCATGTCACATGGAATAGCCCTCCCAAGATACGCCCAAGGCCAGTACACACAAAGGGAAACGTTTTACACTCCCTTCCCTAAGATCTCACTTACTCATTCAGTTTGTAAATTTTTTCAGAAAAAAAGACTTCATCAAGAAGCTTGTGGATGTTGCGTCTCTCTGCTGCAAGCAGAACACCGTCGTTGGCTAAAATTCCCAAGCAGGTGCCTGCGTGCCCAATCGCTTCCATGGCGTACTCCACCTGGTACAGGCGACCTGTGAGACACCGGAGTCAGTCACGGGCCCGGGCCCCGCGGCGGTCAGCAGCAGTACCAGCAGGACCCACACCCCTCCAGGCACCCTCCGCGAGGCACCCAGCCAAACTGGTGGCCAGAATCAGTCCAAACTCCAAAAAGGACCAACAACCTAGAAGAGGGTTTAAAAAAAAGTTCACAGGGGCGCCTGGCTGGCTCAGTCAGTAGAGCATGGGACTCCTGATCTCGGGGTCATGGGTTTGGGCCCTGTGTGGGGTATAGAGATGACCTAAGTAATAAGACTTAAAATTAAAAAAAAAAAAAAAAAAAAAAAGTCTGCAGATTTTTCCTCCTTTAGGTCAAACTCTAAAGAGATTTTTTTAATTTGAGATAGCTTAAATGGTTTCCATTTTACCTTCTGGAGAAAATATAGTAGTCCTGGAGTCGTATCTTCGAGACTGCAAGGAAAAAGAGGCACGTGACTCCTGCCCAGCATTGTGTATAAAACATCGTGGCAGGCAAAGCTCAGTGTGTGGGAAGGGGGTGCTGGAGAAGAGGACCCTGTTCCAGGCCTTCTTCCTTCCATCCCAGTTTTCTCACGCTCGTCTAGAGCATGATGAGACAACAGCTTACTGGCATGCGTATCAACTCACCATGTTTTCTGAACTTCACGTATTTCCTGTAAAGACAAAGTAAGATCATTATTAAAATGAAATGTACAATTTAAGGAGCATTTCTGACTTCAAAAGAAAAATCTGTTTTGTTCCCTCCCTTTACTCATCCAACATTCACTAGGGAGGGGCGCTGCAATCCCACACTGGGGCGCCACAACCCCTCCCCTGCAGCACACAACTATAAAACAACAGGGACAGAGGCGCTGGGGGTAGAGCGGGAAGACGGGTGGGGAAAAACCAAGAAAGCTGGGGTGCCAGGGTGGTGCAGTCCACGGGGCGTCTGACTCTTGGTTTTGCATCATGATCTCAGGGTCCTAGGATCCAGCCCCATGTCAGGCTCTGTGCTTGGCATGGAGCCCACCTGGGACTCTCCTTCCCTCCCTCCGCCCTCCTCCCCATTCGCATGGAGGTGCTCTCATTCTCTCAAATAAACAAATCTTAAAAAAAAAAAAATCAAGAAAATATTTTTTGAGAAACAAATACCTAATAAATAAATAAATAAAGGTGAGTGACAAACTGCTAAAGTTAAAAAAATCTGCAGAAGCTGGAGCTAAGTAAGACACAGGTGCACAAACAGTCCAGAATAATGCCATGTTAGGAGGCTGAGGCTTTCTGCGGAGTGACAGGGAGTCCCGACCTATAGGAGGTAGGGGCGCTAACCTTCCGCTGGTAACTATTCCTGCAAAAGTCAACACTGCGGCTCAGTGTAATTTAGTGTAAATGCCGAACTGCAGACTGCAAAGCCCCTTCCCCTAAATCCCAGAGTACTGGGAGTTAAGCCCAGAGAGATAAGCTAGGGATCCAAGCTCAGACCCTAACCCTGAAAGCCCCTCCAGCCCAAGTAAAAACTGCAAATTTTCTCTCTCAGGCAATGGGCCCCCGCGGAAAGACTGTGGGCCACAGGGACTGAATGACACCTATGAAGGTCACTGTAGCTGGAGAGAGAATGAAGAAAAGGTAACCGGTCGGGAGACTGGTAAGGGTGGCCCTGAGCACAGCCCCCGCTGTGCACCTCAGGAGCAGTTACAGTGGGCAAATTTCCCGAACCGACCCTCCCAAGTGACACCCCATCCCACCTATGCGACCTCGACCCTGACCACAGCCCCTGCATGTGCACCAAACCCCCCCACCCCAGTCCTGACCCCAGCCCCCACTTGGCCAAGCTCCGCCAATCCTATGCCCAATCCGCAGCTTGACCAGCGCACTCAATCCCAGCTTGGACCCCAGACTCAGCCCGCCGAGAGCACCTGATCCAAGC
>PITA01035009.1:0-10973 GCA_004023965.1 Spilogale gracilis
AAAGATTTTATTTATTTGACAGAGAGAAACAAAGCCAGAGAGGGAACACAAGCAAGGGGAGCGAGAGAGGGAGAAGCAAGCCTCCCGCAGAGCAGGAAGCCCGATGTGGGACTCGATCCCCGGTCTCCGGGATCATGACCTGAGCCGAAGGCAGTCGCTTAACCAACTGAGCCACCCAGGAGGCCCTCAGTGGCTTGTTCTTGATCTCAGCTCAGGTCTGGATCTCAGGGTTGTGAGTTTGGAGCCTATTTAAAAAAAAAAAAAATGCAAAGGGCAATCTCATTGTAACTTTATAGGAAGTAAACAACTATGTCTTCTTGTCACCTAATAAAAGATATTTTCTTTTTAGAGTACTTCCTCCACAGTTTACTGTCTCAAGGAACGGGAAGTGACAGTTTAAAATTTGTGAATCTCTTCCTATCATATTTATGGAAAGAGCAAGAAAGCCTTATAAAAATAAAGTTTAACAGGCAAAGATAGCACTTAAAGCCCTCTAACCAGAGCCTCATTTTTTTTTTTAAAGAATTGCTTCTAAACACTGCAAGTAACTATAAAGAGCTAGGCATTCAAAACTCAGAGACATTTATAACCCCGAAGCCTTTACTGGCAAGCACATCATATGCTAACATGAGAATATGACTTATATTTTCAATAAACAGTTTACAAAATCAATCACAAGAACATAATGCTTTCACTTAAATGTACTTTTATGTTGAAGTACCAATATAAATTAGATTACTTAGGAGAATAAGCTGTTAGTGATTTTAATCACATCTTCCTCAGTTTATCTCAGCGTACTACTTTCTTCCTGAGAAGTCTCAAGAAGGTGAGCTCTTATGAAAGGTTGGGAAGAAAGTCACTTCTCCCCAGGAAAGACTGACCAACAGAAAGTACTGACAGGTCACAAATACATATTGAAGAAAAGGATTACTTTTCAACTTCTGGATCTATAACTGAGGGAGAGAGAGCTGCTTCTTATTCTTTTACCCCATGACGTAACTCTAATATAGTCTGGCTGACCCTGGAGAGTTATAGGAGGTAACATCTGACAATTGTTTCCAAACCCCATGTGGAAATTAGAAAGCCTTGTCAGTTATTTGTAAAAACTCTTCAAGATCTCATCTACTTGCACAAATCCTTCACTTGGCCTGGATTTTTTCTTTCCCAGATTCATCTAGGGAGCTTCTACTCATCCTTTAAGAACTAGTTCAAATGTTGCTTCCACTCTTATGAGCTTTTCATCATTCAAGCAGAATTCCAATAAAGAGTTGCTGATCACTGATTATGTGCCCAGCAATGTGTTGGTGCTAAAAACAACAGTTTTAGCCCTGAAGGTGCTGACAGTTCAAGTAAATAGGGTCTACAACAATCAGTACTTAGGAACTATGCACACATACTGATAGGGGTAAAAGTGTCTAGCTTTGCCCTAAGAGATCAAAAAAAAAAATCTCAAAAGAAGTTACATCCAAGATCAAAGAGAGTCAGTCACAGAAGAGGTGACAGAGGTGAGAAAAAGCTACAAGTATCAAGACATAAGACTGGAGAGGTAAAGAGCTGATCATGACTAATTGTGCTGGACCTATCACCATAAACTGCAATGATATTCTAATCTCTCTTACAGGCTAGGAACTTCTCTTGGGCAGGGACAGTGATGTATTTAACTTGTAAACCCTCAATGCTTGACACAACTCGGTGAAGTGGACATGCAACCAGTATTTATTAACCTTGAACAAAGGGAAGAAAGAACATTCTTCAATTTTACACTTTGCTCAAAAAATCTAGTGATAAAAAGTAATTAACATGAAAAGGGCTATAGATGGAGGCTGGAAGAAACCATTGCAAACAATCACAAGAATTGCTGTGAAACTCTGGCTTTTTGGGGGGAAAAATGGTATGTTCATGATGGTTTTTGAGTATGTACTGCTTTGCAAGTAGTAACTTTGTTCAAAGGAGACAAATCTGTCAGGTAAATGTTTATATAAAGCCTCACATAATCACTACTGTTAGGCTCAAGATCCTCAGCAGAAAGCATGTATACTTCATATGAATGAGCCTGAAAAACAGGCTGAAAGCAAGAGAAACCATAAGTCAACACAGAGCCCCTGGTATCACCAGATACTCATTTCATTTATCCCAAATGACACTGGTTTCTTTCTGTGGCTGGTTCACTGGATGCAAAAGTAAACACATCTGCTTCCTATTCTGCACCAAACACAGTAATTCTTGTTGCCTGACTACCCCGACTTCCAGAAGGCAACATGGCTTACCAATGGAAGACTATAGAGGCTCTGTAGTCACAAGTAACTGTAAAATTTCAGCTTTCCCATTTACTGATCAGGCAAATCTGAACAAGTTACTTAACTTACATGAGCCTCAGTTTCTACATCTGGAAAATGGAAAGAATTACAGAGATGTTGTGGGGATTAAATAAGAGTGTTTCTAAAGAGTCAGATGACTGAAGCTGCTTAAAAGATATGGCTTCTTCTCACCCCACTTAGATTCTATATGAAATGGACCCCCCCATCACCAATGCTTAAATATAAACACCACACTTCTTCAGGAAAAACTTAGGAGGCTCGGTAGGCTTCTCTGTCACAAAGGGAATACCTGTGGCAGGCCTGTAGTAACGTGCAGGTCTGCAAGCCTACAGCATGCTGGCCTGTGTTCATGGGAGAAAGAAAGTGAAATCACGTCGTAGGACTACTTTCAGCTCTGTGCAATGGAAGACCTCAGTCTAGAACACTGGTGCAACACAGATTCTCCTTTTTGCTTTCTCTTCAAGTTTTTGTTTTGAAGACAGTACTTTTTTTTAAAAAAAATATTTTATTTATTTATTTGCTAGAGAGAGAGTGCACAAGAGTACAAACAGGGCGAGTGGCAGGCAGCCGCTAAACCGACTGAGCCAGCCAGGCGTCCCAAGACAGTAAGTTCTTAAGGATGCCCTAGGGGTCAGGAGATGCTTCTAGAATTGGGGAAAGAGTGGTAAGAAATGTATTAAACAGGAAAGTTTCGGTTAAAAAAGATGAAAGGCTTTTTTCACAGTTGGGTTAAGGATTTGCAGAGTCTGTTAGAATGCAGTAGAGGCAGTGGGAAAGGCAGGCCTGGACAGAAGTGAGAATTAGCTGAATGAAGATGCGAAGATGTGGGGTAGAAGAAATGGACCAAAAGATTCACAGGTGGTGAGGGTGAGGGGAAAAAGGAGATGGGAAGAGGCTATAAATGACATTGATGGAACTTTAAACCCATTACATAATATCAAATTATTGCCAGGCTCCCCTGTGCTTCTGAAATTCGACAGCAGAGTCAAACCAATGACTTAACCAATTCAATGTTGTTTCAAATAATGCCTCTAAGACATGGTTTATTATGAAAGAGAGCAGTGGCCATCATGCACTTTATACAATGAATCTAGCTCAGTGTTTGCCATATAATGCAAAATAGCTGTTTAATGAATTGGATTATTACTGAGAAACCACAAGTCTTATTCATTCCACAAATATTTCCTGAGCACCTCTAAAGTATCAGGTTATTGTTCCAGGTGTTCGTGACACTGTAGTGAATACAGTGGCAAAAAAACACAACCCCATGCCCTCTTTCTAGCATGTTAGATGGTAATAAGGATGACAGAGAAAAATTATTCAGGAAACGGAAACAAGTGGGCTAATGAGAGTGCTACATGACAAACAGTGTGAGAAGGGCCTCACTGGGAAGATGACATGTAAATAAAGACCTGAAGTAAATAAATTCCCTAATTAACTTCCTCTGTCATCTTCCTCACTTAGGCAGACCTCATTTTATTGTGCTTCACAGACACCGCATGTTTTACAGATTGAAGGCGTGTGACAACCCTGTGTCAAGCAAGTCTCCTGGCACTATTTTCCAACAGCATTTGCTCCCTTTGGGTGTCTGTGTCACAATTTGGTAATGCTCGCAATAGTTCAAACTTTTCATTATTAGAATATTTGCTATAGTGATCTGTGATCAGTGGTTTTTGACGTTAGTATCGTGCCTGTTTTGGGGCACCATGAACTTGGCCCACATGAGACTGTGAACTTAATCATATTTTCTGACTGCTCCACCCACCATCTAACAGGCCTCCCTAGTCCCTGAGACACAACAGTATTGCAATGAGGCCCATTAATAACCCTACAATGGCCTCTAAGAGTTCAAGGGGAAGGAAGAGTCACAGGTTTCATACTTTAAATCAAGAGTTAGAAATGATTAAGCTTAGCGAGGGAGGCATGCTGAAGACCAAGATGGCCAGAAGCTAGACCTCCTGTACCAAAGAGTTTGCCAAGTTGTAAATGCAAAGGAAAGGTCTTGAAGGAAATTAAAAGAGCCACTCCAGTGAACACATGAATCATAAGAAAGCAAAACAGACTTATTGCTGATATGGAAAAAGTTTGAGTGGTCTAGATAGAAGATCAAACCTGCTACAAATTCCCTTAA
The DNA here is from genome assembly GCA_004023965.1 of Spilogale gracilis. Taxonomy (NCBI): domain Eukaryota; kingdom Metazoa; phylum Chordata; class Mammalia; order Carnivora; family Mephitidae; genus Spilogale; species Spilogale gracilis. The sequence continues at coordinate 4,450 of PITA01035009.1, forward strand.
ACTGATGCCTAATCCAGAGAAAGGCCTGAACTCTCTTCAATTCTGTGAAGGCTGAGAGAGGGGAGAAAGCTGCAGAAGGAAAGTCTGAAGTTAATCGAGGCTGGTTCATGGGGTTTAAGGAAAGACGCGATCTTCATGACAGAAAAAATGCAAGGAGAAGCAGCATATGGTGATGTAGAAGCTGCAGAAAGTTCTCCAGATGATCTTGCTAAGATAACTGACGAAGGTGACTACCCTAAACAACAGATTTTCAATGTAGATAAAATAGCCTTAAATTGGAAGAAGAAGCCATCTAGGACTTTCATAGCTGGAGAGGAAAAAACCAATAACTGAATTGCTGCAATATCACGATAAAACCTGAACAGATGAGGAGCTGCTTCTCAGTGATGAGCAAAGAATGTGGTTTCTTGAGATGGACCCTATTCCTGGTGAAGACTGCTTAACCAACTAAGCCACCTAGGTGCCCCTAAAGCATTAGTTTTTTTCCCAGCAACAAAATATTTTTAAAAACACTTATTTAGAGAGAGTGTGTGTGAGACAGTGGGGGGAGAGGGAGAGAATCTTCAAGCAGACTCCCCACAGAGTTTAGAACCCCACACGGGGCTCAATCTCATGACCCAGGAGATCATGACATGAATAGAAACCAAGAACCAGATGCTTACTAAGCCACCCAGGTGCCCCAGCAACAAAGTATTATTAAAATAAGATGTGGTATGCCTGGGTGGCTCAGTTAGTTAAGCGTCTGCCTTCGGCTCAGGTAATGATCCCAGGATTCTGGGATCAAGTCCTGCATCAGGCTATCTGCTGAGCAGGGGGCCTGCTTCTCCCTCTGCCTCTGTCCTCCCCCCTCCCCCGCTTGTGCTCTCTCTGACAAAACCTTTAAAGACAAAATTGTTTTTTAAAATATTTATTTATTTAAAGATTTTATTTATTTGACAAAGAGAGATACAGTGAGAGAGGGAACACAAGCAGGGGGAGTGGCAGAAGGAGAAGCAGGCTTCCCGCTGAGCAGGGAGCCCGATGCGGCCCTTGACCCCAGGATCCTGAGATCATGACCTGAGCCGAAGGCAGATGCTTAACAACTGGGTCACCCAGGTGCCCCTAAAAAAAAATTATTAAAAAAAATTTTGGGGGGGATGCCTGGGTGGCTCAGTTGGTTAAGTGGCTGCCTTCGGCTCAGGTCATGATCTCGGAGACCCGGGATCGAGTCCCACATCAGGCTCCCTGCTCGGTGGGAAGTCTGCTTCTCCCTCTCTCACTCCCCCTGCTTGTGTTTCCTCTCTTGCTGTGTTTCTCGCTGTCAAATAAATAATAAAATCTTTTAAAAAAATTTTTTTTAAGAAAAGTTTTTTAGACATAATGCTACTGTGCACTTAATAATAGACTACAGTATGGTGTAAACAGAACTTTTCCATGCATTAGGAAACAAAAATAATTATTTGGCTCACTTTATTGTGATATTTGCTTTATTGCAGTGGTCCAGAACTGAACTCACATTATCTCTGAGGTAGTTCCTTCAGTTATAACAGAAGCAAAATAAAAGATGACTTTCTTTTTTTTTTTTTTTTTTTTTTTTTTTTTTTTTTTTTTTTTTAAGATTTTATTTATTTGACAGAGAGAAACACAGCCAGAGAGGGAACACAAGCAGGGGGAGTGAGAGAGGGAGAAGCAGGCTTCCACCGAGCAGGCAGCCCGATGTGGGACTCGATCCCAGGTCTCCGGGATCATGACCTGAGCCAAAGGCAGTCACTTAACCAACTGAGCCACCCAGGCGCCCCAAAAGGTGACACTTTCAAAGGTACTACAAATAAATACGGATTACACTAGACTATATTTTAATGACTGGTCACTGAAGTAATGGTTGTCAAAGGTGCTGTTCAGTTCTTAAATATCTAAAGATGCACTGTCTAATACTATGGTCACTAGCTACATATGATTCTTTAAATTTATTAATATTTAATGTATTTACATTAAAGACAGTTTGCAATTCAGTTTCTCAGTTGTACTGGCTAGATTTCAGATGTTCAACAGCCACACTATACTAGCCTGGACAGTGCAGATCCAGTACATTTCCATCACTGCAGAACCTTCTATTGGACATGCTGCACGTGAAGGGTTTTTTTTTTTCTTTTTTTAAGATTTTATTTATTAAGCATTCCTTAACCAACTGAGCCACCCATGCGCCCCACGTGAAAGGTTTTTAAAACCCAGTACGAAGTCTTCTAGTAATAACAAAACAGTTATCTCAAATCACTAACTACACCTTTTCTCAGCATATGGTGTCTAGCTTCCTTGGCACCAACCACCTACTAAAGGCACTATACGTTTAAAAAAATGTTTTTTACAGTACTACCTAGTGAGCTGTTAATACTCTTTCTTTAGCAAATGAATTACCACCTTTTGTAGTAATACTCAGTCTTTGACTATTAACAACAATTCAAAGCCTAAGGAAAAATGGTTTTATTTTAAAGATTTACTGAGAATTCAATCTATTTGTTATCCATTGAAAGTTAATAAGCCTTCATTTTACTGGCTTTCCATGTACTATTCTTCCTACTCCAAATACCACTTTTTCATGAGTTGAAGATTGATTTTAGCAGTTACAGTGAAAATGAGTATGAAAAAAAAAGGTACTTTATAAAATGTGATATTCATAAAAACAGTCCCAGTGGCCTCTATTAAGGAATCAGAAATTATCAATGAAATGTGAAACTAACCAGATGTCAGAAGTCAAAGAGCTGCCCATCCCAGGGTTTTGAAACAAGCTCAACGTTCCCCTGTAAAGTGGCATTCACTCCTGGTGACTCAGAGAGATGACTCCTAGCCATTGTCACTTCTCTCCCTCTGTCTCTCTTTCATAACTCTTTCTAACTCATCTGGCCCTCAATCTCACTTCAAGTGAGAAAGAAATCTATACCTGATCAAGGAATATTCTGAGCCACATATTCAGTAAGAATACCATAAATGTCTGATAACAGCTATATTTGTAAAAGTTATTCAGAAATTTCTAACAAGGAATCTTAAACATTCTTTTCTAGACCATGTGCGGGAGAATAAAGCCTTCATAGTCTACTAAGTAAAAATTCTGAGTAATGAACACCTGGCTACAATATAAGTCAACAGCAATTCCTGCAACAGGAACCAAGGATGACTATATCAATAGTGTTTCTATCAAACTTGCTCTAGCCAGTAACTCAAATGAACTTTACTCTTTGATTTCCAGGTATGAGGTATTCCACCTCTTTTGTACCACTCTCTTCCCTCAAAACCCTCAATCTTTCACAATCACAGATTCTGGGAGATGAAGCACAGGGGAAATGTTTTCAATTATACAAAACTGTGCTTCTAAGTCTTGTTTTAAAAAAAAGTAACAGGGCGCCTGCGTGGCTCAGTGGGTTAAAGCCTCTGCCTTCGGCTCAGGTCATGATCTCAGGGTCCTGGAATGGAGTCCCACATCGGGCTGTCTGCTCAGTGGGGAGCCTGCTTCCCCCACTTTCTCTGCCTGCCTCTCTGCCTATTTGTGATCTCTCTGTCAAATAAATAAATAAAATCTTAAAAACAAAAAAGTAACAGAGGGGGTGCCTGGAACTTTGACTCTTGGTTTCACGGTTCTGAGTTCAAGCCCCACATTGGCTGTAGAGATTACTTAAAAATAAAATCTTAGGGGCGCCTGGGTGGCTCAGTCATTAAGCATCTGCCTTCAGCTCAGGTCATGATCCCAGGGTTCTGGGATCAAGCCCCACATCAGGCTCCCTGCTCGGCGGGAAGCCTGAGTCTCCCTCTCTGATTCCTGTTACTTGTGTTCTCTCTCACTATGTCTGTCATATAACTAAATAAATAAAATCTTTTTTTAAAAAAAAGATTTTATTTATTTGACAGAGAAAAACACAGCTAGAGAGGGAACACAAGCAGAGGGAGTGAGAGAGGGAGAAGCAGGCCTCCCGCCGAGCAGGAAGCCTGATGCGGGGCTCGATCCCGGGTCTCCAGGATCATGACCTAGGCTGAAAGCAGTCGCTTAACCAACTGAGCCACCCAGGCCCCTAAATAAACAAAATCTTAAAAAAAAAGCAAAATAAAATCTTAAAGAACAAAAGTAACAGTGAAACACATTAACACTTTAGAAAAACAATCTAGCAAGGTCAGAGAAAATATGGTCAAGGTGCACTTTTGCTTACCTATCTATACTAAAGCAACTAGCCTAATCCTATTCTACCTTTTGGAAAAGCTAATTTTTTTTTAACTTTAAATTTATTTAATTTTTCAGTGTTCCAAGATTCATTGCCCATGCCCTACACCCAGTGCTCCATGCAATAGGTGCCCTCAGTACCCACCACCAGGCTCTCCCATCCCCCCACCCCCTCCCTCCAAGTCCCTCAGTTTGTTTCTGTGTCCAAAGTCTCTCTTGTTTCGTTTCTCTCCCTGAATTACCCTACTTCCCATTTCCTTTCCTTCTCCTACTGTCCTCTACGTTACCCCTTATGCACCACAAGTAAGTGAAACCATGTGATACTTGACTTTTTCTACTTGGCTTATTTCACTCAGCATAATCTCTTCCAATCCAGTCCATGTTGCTAGTAGCACTACCGATGCTATCAAAATGTAGTCACTAAATAAAATTTTCAAGATGCAAACTTGATTACTGTTTTTCAGCCTGAAAATAATTTATTTTATTGAAAAAGCCCTAAATGTAACAGGATCCAATTAGCTATTAAACACTATCAATACTTACCTGCTTCCCAGGCCTACATACCAAGGGCCTTCACAATACCCTCGGCCCTAAAATCCAAGGAAAAGCTGACAACCAGTTTGATGTGTGGACTTGTGTGATGGAGAAGAAAAAAGATAAAGGACTGAAATAATTCTTCTGGGATTCATTTACTTGGGGCAAAAAGTCTTCTGTATCTTTACACAATCTTTGCTTGGACAGTGACAGTTTCCTTCTCACTGCCTCCAGCTTTACTCCTCTCTACTCTAATCTGTCCTCAAAAGTGGTGCCACATTGTGCTTATGAAAGCACAAATTTAGCCACGTTCTTTACAGCTCACCAAAAAAATCCTTCAAACCCTGACCCAAGTCTACCTTTCTATAGCAAGCTCTTCTCTCATTCCTGTCCCATACCTGGTCATCTTCAGGCCTAGAATGAGTCTTTAGTCCCACTGTACCACTTGGAATTCCTAAACTGTGACATGTTCTCCTGGGCACCTGGAGAACATGTACCTATGCACCTGGCTGGTCTAGCTTCCTGGGAAGTCCTCTCCCTCCCCACAATCCTTCATCTGGCTAACTCCTGTTCCTTCGAATTCCAGTTTCTATATCATTTAGTCTTCGAAGCCTTCTTTGGACATCTACCTTTTGGCACTTTGGACTGAGTTAGGTATCCTTCTGTGCTCCAAAGTCACCTTGAATATATCTCTACATTTGGAGTACACAGCGCTTTTTGTTTTAATTATCTATTTACCTACCTGTCTCTCCTACATTCTTTGAAAGCAGAAATTGTCTTTATAGTCTCAACAAGTAACATACTGCTTGGCATATAGCAGGCATTCAATAAATATTTGAAAACAATGGAGAGAGGCAAAAAGAAAACAGGATCTTTCACTCAGTTTAGCTTATAGGTGTCCCTTTCAGGTTATGGAGTACTGAAGTTGGGAAAAGTGCCAGGCTTGTACATAATAACTTATTATAATAAATCACTTAACAATTTTCATGACAAAGAGGAAAGAGACAGACAGGTTAAATGTTATCACAAATTCACTGCCATATATGCTTACAGCAACACAATCTTTTGATTATAGTTGGTTTTAGATTTATAAAAAAATGATTAACAACAACCCCCACCCCTGCCAAGTCTACTTTTCTTGTGGTTTCTAAGAGAAACAGTTGAGCTACAAGAACTAAAATAGCACTAAGAGTTTTTAATCATTGAAAGCTGATTTCTTATGTCTGCTTTTTCTCCCCTTCATTCCTGTTTTCCTGATCATTTCATTATATGGTAAAAGTTCCCACCAGAAAAATCAGAACATGAAGGAATAAAATAATACTAAATATCTATTTTGTTACATACAAACATCTCTAACAAAAGATCTGATGAAAAAGAAAGCTAAATCCTAGAAAGAATAAGTTCAATTTCCCATGCATTCCTTCCCCTCATTTTCTATGAATAGTAATAGCTAACATTAATTGAGCTTTTATATATTATATATTGCCAGGGACTTATATATATATGTATATATATAAATACATATATATGTAGTTTATATATTATGTATTATATATTGCCAGTATTATATAATGCCAGGGACTGTGGTGTTTTTGTGTTGTTTTTTTTTTTTTTTCCAGTGTTCCAAGATTCATTCCCCATTCCCCACACCCAGTGCTCCACGCTTTAGGTGTCCCCAGTACCCACCACCAGGCTCTCCCATCCCTCCACCCCCTCCCTCCAAGTCCCTCAGTTTGTTTCTGTGTCCAAAGTCTCTGTTGTTTCGTTTCCCTCCCTAGATTACCCTAGTTCCCATTTACTTTCC
>PITA01035010.1:0-10967 GCA_004023965.1 Spilogale gracilis
GTATGTAACTTCTTGGAGAAACTGCCAAACCTGTTTCCAGACCGTACCATCTGATGCTCCCTCCACAGACCCCGAGGATCCAGGGGAACAGCGTCCCTGCCGAGGAGGGCCCTATGGTGTGTGTGGCAGGGGTCACTGTCGCTCTGGTTTCCCTTTCCTTACTGACGATTGCTGGTGAGTGAAGTTTCCTTTCATATTGCTGTCATGTGTCTTCTTTCATGAAGTGCCTGTTCAACTGTCTTGCTCATTTCTGGCTATTTGTCTTTTTGTTAACAGTTAGAGTCATTTGGTTGTGTTTTTGTTGTTGTTTTAAGATTTTATTTATTCATTTGACAGAGAGAGAGAGAGAGAGAGAGAGAGAGAGAGAGAGAGAGCGCTGCACGAGCAAGGGAAGTGGCAGAAAAAGGAGAGGGAGAAGCAGACTCCCGCTGAGCAGGGAGCCCGATGCGAGGCTCCATCCCAGGACCCCGGGATCATGACCTGAGCTGAAGGCAGTCGCTTCATCAACGGAGCCACGCAGGCGCCCCTGGAGTCGTTCTTGCCGTCATGTAGGAACAAGCACTTTGTCTGAGGCAGTGTTCATAGTGCCCTGCGCAGAGTCCGTTCCTCCTGCCCTGTGGCTGCTTATTCATCTTTCTAATGCTGCCTTTTGAAGAAAATATTTTTTCTTCATTCAGAAATAAAAATGGCTAACTCCATTATCCCCGCCTCAAATTTGTAAAAGTCTAGTCTCCTTTAGAAGAACAAACTGCATAAATTCCTTCCATATCTGTGAAAGAAAAATATTATTTTATTTATTTCACAGTAGAAGAAAAACGTGTATGGTTTCACTTAGGAAGGCTTTTATTTTCACATTTTCTCCTCTATCTGTAATGCATCTGGGTCGCCCGGGCTGATTCACTGCCGATGGAATGTGGCGCGGCGTGCCGGGCGCTTCCGGCGCGGGCCTGAGCGCAAAGCACCGGGGTTCCTAGTGAGACTGTGGTGTCTCCTTGATGGCTTGTCAATGCTGGAGAACGACAGAAACACAGTGCTTTCTGGACGACAGACGGCTGCTGTCGTTCTGTGAAGAGGGCCCCATACAGACAGGCTGCGGGGACGAGAGCAGGAGCAGGAGGAGACTCGAGGGGCTGAGTCGCAGGAGGTGACCTCAGAAGGGCACTGGAGCCCCGGAGCCCCACGCGAGCACCCTGTCAGCCTGGGAGGGCCAAGGCCCAAGTGTGGAGCTCGTCTCTACTGAATCGTGCCCTGCAGAGGGAAGGGAATACAGCAGTCATAGTTCCCGCGGTGTGACTCATCCAGGTGTGTAAGTCCAAAGTCAGCGCCTACGATTCGGCCTGGGGCTTCTCTGAGCTGCGGCCCTGCTATTCTCACGGCTGTGCGGAGAGAGCCGCGGCTCCACATCGTGGTCGTCAGCAGCAGAAGTCTAGAGGCGACAGCGAGCAGGCTCCTGGGTCCCGTGCCGGTCGGCTAGGGCTCCCCCCGGTCCACATCCTCAGAAAGGGGACAGAAGAGCAGCTCCCTCTCGTGACAATGTGAATAATTCTAGCACCAGGAGGGAAATAAGGCATCTTCCTGCAGAACACACTCCTGCACTCACCCTGATCTGGGCAGATCGCGCCCCATCCACTCCCGTGCCCATGAACACGCGGACACACGCTGTCCCCTCTGTTGCCGCTGTCTCCCTGCCCCTTCTCACTTGTCGCCCTCTTCCTTTGAAGCCTTCCCGTGAGGCCCACCATTTCTGCACAATCTCGATTTATTGTCGTTACCTTCGCAATCCCAGACAACCACCTTTGTTCCCAAATTCCTACCACTTCCCGTGAGTGTCGCTTGCTTTATTTCCCTTCAGTTCTTGGTTCCCTGGGACCTTTGTCCTCTTATCCTGTGCCTCACGTGCCAGGAAGGACAGGCACTAAGTCCCACCGATTCACTTTTCAATCCCCTGTTGAACACCTCCGATGAAGTGATGTGCGTCAAAGCAGCAGGCTCGGCAGCGAGTGTGAGAGGCTCCCCTGCCCCAGGGCCACACCGGGCCCCAGGACCCCACAGCAGAGCAGACCACGCGCTCACTGACAGTCACTCGCTTGGGGAGTTTCCCAAATCAACCCGACCCCAGGGGGCTCCCTGGATCCCCGTGTCAGCGGCTCCAGGGCTCCGAAGGTGCCTTGAAGCTATTAATAGCAGCAAAATGAAAATCGCACTGGGAACATAAAGAGGAAACAAGTGGACAGGTCATTTCCAATTAGGGTCTGGAACAAAGTTGGCAGTAAGTCAGTCGCGGGAAAGGAGATGGGAAGAGCCAAGGGGAAGCTGAGGCCAGGAAGGCAGGGTCAGCGTGAGCAGGAAATCCTCCTGACGGACATACTTGGTGGAGCCACATGAAGTTTCCATTCTTCAGATCAAAACCAGCTGAACACCGGTCCTTTTATACAGTTTAACAGCATCGGGAGCCAAGAGCCAAACGCTCCGCGGCCGGGTCCCCGCACGAAGCCACTCTCCGCGGCTGGTGGGTTCTCAGGTCTACGCATGGATTTTATCGGCTTCCCCGCCGACAACCCAGCACTTGTGAGACACGGGCACCCTTCCCTGCACAGCCCCGGAGGCTGAGACATGAAGTCAGCTCTGCTCGGCCTAATAAGAAGCAAAATCCCACATCTGAAAGGAATGCCTCACACAGAACGTCAGAAATGAGGAGAAACTGTTTATCCCAGAATCTGTCCAGGCCAGCCCTCCGCACAGGGCCCGGGCAGCCTGCAGTCACATTCCTGCTTTCTTGTCCACAAAGCACGCGTGTGCCAAGAACACGAAACCCATGACATGCACCACAGACTATGAATCAGTTCATCATCCAAATCCCAGAAGGGAGCCTTCGCAGCGGCCCAGTGACTGAAACCAGAGCAAGCAGGGCAGACCCAGGCCTGGGCCCCCTCTTGCACCGAGGTCAGGACTCACCTGGAGGCCAGCACCCTTCCCCCCGGGGCCTCGCCTGCCAGCCTCCCCACCGCCCTGCCCTGCTCGCCCGCCCGCAGGGCCCTCCCGGGAAGCCGCACTGAGCCTCGGGCTTCCCACCTGGAGCCTGAAGGACCCCCTCCGAGCACCCCTGCAGGGTCACTTACCTCCACAAACCACAAGACGCTTTCGAGATCGCTGGTTGTCATGTACACAGGGTCTTCCCAGTCCTTGGGCAGGGCCCCTGAGGCCACTCCTCCCCCAGCCGGGTGTCCTCAAGCATCGTGGCCCACCCTCACCGCCTCTGCCCTGGTGACAGCTCGTCCCTAGGCCCGACAGCCCCAGAGAGGGCCCGCTCCTCTTCAACCTATCAACTTTGTGTGTATAAAGAATGCCTTCAGGGCGCCTGGGGGGCTCAGTGGGTTGAAGACTGTGTCTTCGGCTCAGGTCATGATCTCAGGGTCCTGGGATCCAGGCCCACATCGGGCTCTCTGCTCAGCAGGAAGCCTGCCTCCTCCTCTCTCTGCCTGCCTCTCTGCCTACTTGTGATCTCTCTCTGTCAAATAAACAAATAAAATATTTTTTAAAAAAGAACGCCTTCAAATGGGTTTTCCAAGACAAAATTCCATCGCTACCTCCCTACGATGTAGCTTTTGTCGAGTATTTGGAAAATAAAACTAAAACTAATTTCTACCGAACTCACAGCATTATCATAAAAATTGGGTAATGAAGTGAAATCGAGTCAAAAGTGAGAAGTTCTATATAATACGTTATTTTTATTAGTGTTCTCAATGAAGGTAGGGCCAGCCCGTCTGACGTTAGGGAACGCCTGCTTACTGCGGCCCCGGGGTAAGCGCCGCATACCGCAGCGAACATAGACACGCCGCACCGCGTGCGGCCCCGACACCTGCAGCCACGGGCCCCTGAGGCGAGGCCCCGGTCCCAGCTCTGCCGCCTCTCCCCTAAGCAACCGCGTTTCCAAGTGTGCTTCATCCTGCATCTTCCCTGATAAATCTTTGTGATGTTTGGGGGTTTTTTAAATTAGTTTTTCTTCTTTAAAATATTATTTGGCTGTTATTATTGACCTTAAATAATTTAAACTTTTTGTTTCTCAAAGTCACATAGGACGGCGCTGGAATCGGGACTTAACTTTGGAGGGACCGTCTCTAGACAGCGAAGGCCCTCTGTAAGTCACACGTGGAACACGAGGGTCGAGACGAGGGCCGGAGCACCTGCCGGTGGGAACGGGGCCCGGCCCAGCACGGCGAGCAAGCCCGGAGCCGCCGCAGAACGTCAGGAAGAGAATTTCCACACGACCCGGGACTCCACGTGGGCTGTTCCCCCAGGAGAACGGCAGCAGATCCCATACACCGATGCCCACAGCGGGAACACGCACACGGCCAAGCGGGGGGAGCAGCCCGTGGCCACAGACGGACAGATGGACAGAATGCCACAGGGCAGGGCCCCGGCACCAGCTGCAACATGGAGGCGCCTCGGGGACATCACGCTCAGCGGCTCACGCCCGTCAGGAAGCGGGGACTCCACACACAGAGGGCAGAGGAGAGGGGCCCGGGAGGGGGAGCCGGGCCTGATGGGGCGTGGGCTCCGTTTTGGGAGATGGGAGGGTTCTAGGCCATGTGCTGCCAGTGAGGCCACAGCAAAGGGAGAGCAGTTAACCCCCGAGCTGTGCCCCTAACACTGGCTCAGAGGTTGTTCCTATGTGTATTTTAACAGAATTAAGCGTGATGTGGAAAGAAAGACTATTAAATAAGATTCTATGGGTTTATTTGCCTTACTAAATATGCTTCATTTACCTATTTAGTCTTAAATAATTTAATTGTAACAAAGGGAAACAACAGAATTGCTATAACAGATAAAATAAGTCCAAGTGTTAGGAAAAATAAAAATGAGTCTTTGTAAAATTTTGCTCCTCCAAGACTATGCAAGGAAAATCATGTCTGCTTATGGCCAGCATGTGTGGGCTTTCCCACATGGAGCCCGGAACCCAACCTCCTGCTTCTCAGCTCTCCGACTCTCGGCAGGAGAGGGGCCGAGGGATGGGATGCTTCATGCTAAACTTACCGGGGCCGCCTCAGGGGCTCTGTCCTGGGTGGCACTGCGTGTTCCTGGCCATTCACCATCCAGAACTGTTCTAGAAGCGTCCTAACTCTCCTGGGGTCCCAGAAACACTTGGCTTTGGGGCCTTGGAGGGAAGACGCCTGCTGCCTGTCCCCAGGACAGCCATTGGCTTCTGGGAAATTCATGGGGGGCCCTGGGGACCCTACCACTGCTGGGAGGAAAGACCCCGAGGCCAAACTGTGGACAGAGCCCCACATCAGCAGGCAAAGCTGGGCATGTGGTCAGGAGGCCGGTGGGCAGTGGTGCCCACTGCTGGGCAACCAAGCCACACAGTCTGTTAGGAAACAAACTCCAGGTTACTTTTCACTGAAGAACATTCTGTTTCCACTTCACCACGTTCTGTGCAGAAGCACCGGACGCTGGCGCCGATCGTCCGGCAAGGGGGCCCTTGGGAGGGGCGGGGAGCTCACAGGTGTGCGTGTGGCAGAGCAGCGGCCGAGGAGGGAGAGGCCCCGAATCCCGGTGGTGCTGGGAGCAGGACGCCTGCCCCGCCAGCACGGCCCCCTCACGCCCGGGGCGCGCCGGCCTGCGGTCCGCTGCCGACTCCAAACAGGAGCACCGTGCCGTCCAGGCTGACCGTGGCGAGCTGCAATGGAAAACACGACGCCGTGTGGCCCACCTCACTCAGGAACGGACAATCCCATACGCTTCCGGGCGGGTTTTCCTCACTGGTCGCTTTCCAGAGCACAGGACACAGTGCGTGCACAAGAGCAGACGAGCCGGACGGCAACGGCCTCTCGCGGCTGCTGGAGGACCAGTGAGCGCCTGGTCGGAACGCACGGTCGGCCTGCGGGGAAGAGGACGGGACGGCCCGAGCGGGCTCTGCGGGCGGCAGCCAAGGAGCCCCCTCCCTCTGGCTCCCCACGGCTCTGCTTCCTCGCCCAGGGTGGACGGCAGCTCGCTCGGGGGCGGCCAGACAAGCGGCCAGGCCCCCCCTTCCCCAGCCGCTCCTGCCACCACGGGGCGGCGACTCAGCACACGCATCACGTCTGAGCCGACGCCGCTCCCGCTCTTCAGCCCCACGTCTGTGTCCCGCCCTCGGTCAGGACTCGGGCCCGCGGCGCCCACCAGCCACGTAGAGAAGGAGGCGACATCACGAGCAGCAACACACGCATTTGTGGCCTCTGGTTTTTAAGAGCCTCTGCCTTAGGAAAGGTAGATCCGTAGGAAAATAGTCGGAGACGACCCCACCGCTTCCGTCCCCACAGATCTCCGTGTTCAAAAAACTGCTGGCCAGGAGGAGGAGAGGACGGCAGGACGCAGATCCCCAACTCCTGCGGTGCAACCCTCTCCTGGGACCGTTCCCCGGGTCGCACTTCGAGCGGGTGACAGCCGACGGTGTGGGGCTGCACGAGGGGTGGTCACCCGTCCCCAAGCACAGTCGAGGGGCAGCTGGCATCGCACAGCACGGTGGGGGAGCTTCGCAGACCGGGCCTGGTGGGGACGCTGCCTGGACACAGATGGGCCAGCCCCACTAAGGGCCTGAGCATCGTCCAACTTGTCCTCCGCCCTCCAGAAACACGCCAGCCTGTCTGAGCCCAGGCCGAAGGACGAAGCTCCGAACGGGGCCGCTCGTAGACCAGCATGTGTGTCGCTCAGCGGCGGAGCCCAGAAGACCAAGGGCAGCAGGTGCGGGACCTCCTCGGGGCCCCTTCCTCAGCCGGGGAAGGCGGCATGCTGAAGCTCTCTCTGGGGCACGGAGCCGGTCTCTGAGGGCTCCGCCTCACGACCTCGTCACCTCCCAAAGGCCCCCTCCTAACACCAATGCATCCTGACCCCTGCAGAGCCCAGGTCGGGGTTTGGGGTGGCGAGGAGTCCGTGACTGAGACCGACGCTCGCCGCCGCCGCCTGCTCGGTCGTCCCCGTGAACGGGCACCACCGGGCTCTGTGGCCCTCCACCCCCTGGCGACACGAGGAACTGGCGGCCACACACGGCACTGTGCCTGACTTTCCCCGTGTCTGCACCTAAAACCATCGTTTCTCTTCTTTTCTTAGATATTGTTGGGTTCAACCTGCCCCAGTGATATCATAAGTGATGATCATCAGTCTATCAACAACCTCCAGGAGAACACTTTTGTGTTGATTGACACAGATGGGTCTTTGCTATCATAAAGGATTCGGTGAGGAAGCATCAGAAACGCAGAAAGAACAAAGCCCGTGTTTCTCGCACAGCGCGGGGCCCTGATACAGGCACCGAGAGCGGGCGGGAACGGGCGCCGCACCCCGGACGACGCCGGCCGAGCGCGCCACCTCGAACACAGGCACTTAGGGTTCCATGACTGGAGTAGGACGTTAAATCCCCTCCAGAGTTCCCACGAGCAGACCACAGAAACAGACTCAGAACGTTTCCACCACACTGTCCTCTGCCCCCGTTCGGGAGCGGTCCTGGGGTGGCATGACCTATCCCGACGTGAGAAGGGCTGTATCTGCTCCTGGGGTCGAGCACCCACCAGAACCAGACGTGCAGGCTGCATGCAGAGCCTGTGGAGCAAACCGACGAAGGGCAGATACAGGGGAATCTGCAGTTTTCAGACCCAGCATACCAACCTCATCCTGAGAGTGACAGACTGATGTTTCTAGTTCAGATTTTGGCCTGAGAACGTTTGTTGTTTTGAAGGGAGGACTCAATTCTTATTTCAAAGAGATTCTTATTTCAAAGAGATGACTAAAACAAAGTAAGATTTCACATTGGAGCAGAACTTCACTTATTCACAAGGCCCAAGTAATCTCACACTCATGGACATGTGCCAAATTTATTTTAAAATCTGTCCCTAATTGGACTATATCAGAGACAATGACTATAAACCACACACATCTGGGATGAAAAAATTGAGGTTTATCTGTTCTAAATACCTCAGTCTGCAAAACATTCCTACAAATCTCATACTAATGACATCTTACAACATTAATAACCCTTTCTTAGAACATATCTTCAAACAACATAAAAATAAGTTTCAGATGGCTGAGGCATTTCTATTTCCAAACTTTTGAAACATTAGTGAAACAATAAAATCCAGGAGATAAACACAGTAGCTCTTATTCCTGTGAGTTTCGTTTGGCTTTGGCTAGGAATTCAACCTCTGAAGGTCAGATCTTCAGCTGTGTAAACATAACGCAGGCTGTATGTTCCCAGCTGTCTGCCTCAGCGGGTCCCTGGGGTGCCGGTGTCCCGTGGGGATGAAGAGAGCAGAGGGGAACGGGGCCCAGAGCTGCATGGGAAGCAGAGCTGCAGGAAGCAGCACACAAGTTAGCCTGAGAGAGACTTGCGTAAACACACGGGTGAGATGGGTGACAGAGTACAGCCCAGAATGGGAACTGTGGAGTCCCCCAGCAGGCCAGGAGTTGCTATAAGAACTCGCAGGGGGATGTGGCTCTTTCCGTGGCGAGGGACAGAGACCCAACTTGGATGAGTTGAGCAGAAAGATGTTTGATTCCATGGTCATCAGAATATCTAAGCAAAGATGGGCTCTGGAGTCAGGAAGAGCCGGAGACATATAGACTCAACCATCACCAGCGCCCTGTTGTCATCCCCGGTGTCTACCCGGGAATGCCTTCCTTCTTCTCTTTGGAAACCACGTGTTTCGAATTCTGCAGTCCATGTGGCCAGAAGAAACAGAACAGACAAAACAAGCAGCGAGAAAATGCCATGTCACTGAAGCTCCTGGGCTCCAGCCACCGTCTCCTGCTGGTTCCAGTTTTGCTGTGGGGCCCAAGCAGGCTCCTGTGTTGAGTAACGCGCTGCTTCTGTGATAACCATGGGGGGGGGGGGAAGTTCCCAGAGGGGCAGTGAGACAGAGAGACAAAGTATGAGGGGCAGGGATGATCCCTCTCCTTCAGTAAAATCAGGACCTCCTAAGACAGGGTGTGCATGTCGTGCACTCAGCAAGGTCCTGACCTCACCACTGCTCTTGCGAGGTCAAGGCTGGTGACTCCTGAAGGGGCTCACGTTCTGAGCTTGGACAAGCTGCAGGCAAGTAGAGACAAGCCAGGAACCAAACCCAGGGTGACACATTTATGCCATCACTTTCTGCCCAAGGAAATCATGGTTTCTGTTAAAGCAAAGTGTGTGTGTGTGTGTGTGTGTGTGTGTGTGTCTGCACACGTGCATGCACACACAGACACACACACACACTCTGGGAGGACACCTTGGGCTTTAAAAACCATATGAACACAGAAGGTGAGAATTTGGGGTCTCATAATAAAGGGAGTTGGGCAAGAAACCTGTGCAAAGTCAGAAGACTCATCTGTTTAGACCTGAGTGAAGCATGGACGGGGAAGGCCACCTTGACACCAGGGAGATGAGATGTCTCAGCCTGAGGTGAGGAAATCACTTCCAAAATCCATAACCAAGGGAGTCTGCAGTTTTCACTTATGCTATAAGATACAAAGAAATCCATATCAAGGAACTAACTAAAAAAAGTGGTCTCAGTTGCTAATATTATCAGAGCAGCCAGGAGAGCAAACCTGAGACCACCTAGGCCACCTCTCCACAAAAGCCATGAAAGACCCTCATGGATAAGCTCTGCTCAGTCACCCCTGGACCTTTCCCCGTGAATTATAACAGACACAACACTCAGCAGGAATGGAGTACTGGACACGGTAGACAGCACAGCCATCAGACATGGTCTTCAGATGAGTATGTTTCAAATGGTTAGGAACACAATAAAAGAATAAGCTATTATAATAAAGAACTGTAAGGTGGAAAACAACCAAAGCGAAAATAGTAATGAGTCACTGAATATAAACTTTCAATTGATGGATTAAGCGCTAATTAGAAATAGCTGAAGAGAGATTTAGAGACTGGAAGGCAGGTGTGGAGAAATCACCCCGGATGTGACTCATAGAGTCGAGAGGATGGAGAATGTGAAGGAGACTCTAGATGACACACTGAGTATAAATACTCACTTGAAAGCAGTTCCAGGAGAGAACAATGAGATTGGAAAAGACAGAATATTTGAAGAGATAATAGGTAGAATTAGCGAGAATTGAGGAAATAGCAAATAGCTATTGAGAAAATGAAATGAGCTCTAGGAAAGATAAATAACCATAAACACACAACTAAATTTATTTTAAGTCTCCAGGACAGTACACACAATGATGTTTCTCCATTGGTGGCCTCATTCTGAATCTTTATCACATGGAGTAGACATAGAGAAATACAAGCACCCACCTCCACTCACAGAGAATTGGTTTCAGTGAGAACAGGTGAGGCACACGGGTGACACTAAAACACAGGCCCTGGGACACCTGCATGGCTCAGGTGCTTAAGTGTCCAACTCTTTTCTTCTTTAAAATTTTATTTATTTATTTATTTATTTATTTATTTACTTGTTTGTTTATTTATTTATTTATTTATTTATTTATTTATTATTTCCTAAAGATTTTATTTATTTATTTCACAGAGAAGTACAAGTACACAGGTCACAAGTACACAGAGAGGCAGGCAGAAAGAGAGGAGAAAGCAGGCTCCCTGCTGAGCAGAGAGCCCGATGTGGGCCTCAATCCCAGGACCTGAGATTTTATTTATTTGACAGAGAGAGAGACACACAGAGAGAGGGAACACAATCGGGGGGGGAGGAGAAGGAGAAGCCACTTCCCGCTGAGCAGGGAGCCCGATGCTAGGCTCCATCCTGGGACTCTGGGATCATGACCTGAGCCAAAGGCAGATGCTTAATGACTGAGCCACCAAGTGTGGGTGACTGAGGCACCCCAAGTGTCCAACTCTTGAGTTCAGCTCAGGTTGTGATCTCAGGGCGATGGGTTTGAGCCCCACATGAGGCTCTGCACTCAACAAGAAGTCTGATTACAATTCTCTATCCCCACACTGTGCCCCACACTGTGCCCCTCACTGTGCCCCTCACTGTGCCCCTCACTGT
>PITA01035011.1:0-10967 GCA_004023965.1 Spilogale gracilis
CCTGTCATGTATCCTGGGCACTCCCTTCTTTTCCTTTATCTTCTCAGCATTTCCATGACCCGCACTGTCATGCATGCTCCCAAGCTCTCACCCTCTGTACACATGAAAAAGCAATTAGTTAGGATGGCATTAAGAACAAGCAACTCATCAAATCGCTATGGGATCTTATTGCTTATCATCCAGTTCTGGTCATTGTTCTTCTAACTGTCTGTCCTCTGGCCTCATCAGGGTTGATGTGGGGCTTCTGTTTCATCACACCAGGCTCTCCCACCTCATGTAGTCTTCCTTACCACCACTCTCTCATCTTTGCCCAACCCTGAAAATTATTGATATGATAATCATTTTTTTAAACTTTTTTCTTACAGATGTAGGGTCTGGCCCAGTCACTCTTCATGTGCCGGTGGACAAACTGGTTAACCAAACTCTGAAAGAGATGATAGTTCTGGTCTCCCAAGACTGGTGAGAGGATGAAATGAGTCACTGCATGCAAGGAACTTACTTTTACTTCCATGTTGTGGGCTATTATCAAGCACTCCCATTCCCACCCCTCCCCTCAGCATACACAAGAGGTTTTGCTTCTGTCTTTTCTGGGCAACCTTAACACCTTCATGCTTCAATTTTATGCCTGCCTTCCTTCCTTCTTTGTAGACTTTCTTTGAAATCGCAGTTCCCAATGGACTCTCATTTCTTTGAACTTCTACAAAGATGGTTTCTAACTTTATGCCTAATTCCATTCTTCCCAGAAACCAAAATCTGAGTTGTCTTCATTCAGGAATGTCTCAGAAAGCCAAATGATATGAGGTACTTTTCATCTGGCTGAGTAGGTGTCAGCCATACACCTGACTCCCCTGGCGCCTTCCTCTGAGGTCCTTCTGAGTTCTTCTGTACTTCAAAGAAGTGTTACATGAATTTACAGGATAATTCTCCTAAAATAATTAAGAATGTTCAAGAGAGAGATTTCACATAAATATTAAGACATAAAGTATAGCACTTTATCTTACAAACATTCAGAGATGGTAACATAAGAACAGTAAGTGGTCTCATGTGTGCTAAGAATTTAAATTCTGTGTGTATGACTTATAGATTCCAGCTTAATAGGAATCATTTAAATTAGGAGAAGTTGTTTAAGTACATAGCTTCAAAAATTATTCAAATTCAAATATGTATCAGCTAATGTGGAGTATTGAAAAGGGACACAATTAAAAGAAAGCAGAAGTGCTGAATATTATGTTAGTGAACATTTTTATTTTACTTCTAAAACTTCTTTGAAATTTTCTAAAAGCATTGTGTTGTCTTTTAATTAGCTTAATGCTCCAGGGGATAACTAATATACCTAAAACATTAGCAGCTCACCACTGAAATGTGTTCACACATTTTAGGGATCAATGGGGAGCACAGAGGCTATGCTAAGCATTTTGGGTAGAAGAAATTTGATAAAGGAAACAGCTTCCTACTTGAGTTTGGAGCTCCGGAAAGCTGCCGCGCATGCTCCAGGAAGCTGCCCTAGGCATCTCAGTCGGCCATATGCACTGAAGTGGTGTTTCTCAGACTCCGCTAGAAGCTGTAGGAGTTCTCAGGGATCTCTGAAGAGCTCCTGTCAGCTATCGCAGTGGGTGACAGTGAGGGCGGGCTCCCCAGGAGCTCCCCAGGGAGTCAGGGTGAACACTGCATCTCCTGGAGTCTGCCTGCAGCCAATGCTGGGAATAATGGCTTCTTCTCTACCCACCTCCCAAATCATGCACGTCTTCTCCCAATGACAAACTCTAACCTGGACCGACACAAGGAAGGGAATTCTTTGCTTTAGCAATGGACAGACGAGTGGCAGACCACAGAGAAGCTCGCCTACTCACCTAAGAGTACAAAGGGACAGGGGCAATCCTAGTGGGTGTGGGGTCTTATAGTTGGGAGGGTGGAGATGATACTTCCTGTCCCCTCCACATTCACTTTCCATTAATGGGGGCAGGTCACTGGTCCACCAGGCTCTAAGAGGAGCTGCCTCTCAGTGGCTACCTTAGGATGGAAACAGGAACATTAATATATCAGGGACTGTGCATGATCCACCCCTCCCGCCATGCCGCAAGCTGCCAGAAACTTTGGTGGAGGTACCTGTGAAAGTCCCTCTGGGCTTTCCCTGCCAAGAATCTGGAAAGCCACATACGTTGTGGGCCAGGGCAATATGTTCTTTGTGTCCCTGGGATGTGCACTTCTGCAAGTGCTTATCCAAGACACACTGTTCCATTTAATCCTCCTCCTGGTAATCATATCTCTGTATCTCTTATCTGTATTCCTTGATCCCTCTGCCTCAGTGGTCTTGGCTTTTGGAGTTTAAGCAATCACTCTGTACCCTGAAGTAACAATACTGATCCTGTCTCTAGGGTGGGTGCAAAAGCAGTTAAAGATCTATTTGACACAGACCTGGATGGTCAGCAGGCAGTGCTGATCTGGCACAATTGTTTTCACTGTTTAATGGAAAACTACAGCCTTTAGTTTGATCTCATGAGCTTACCTTAGTTATACAAAATAACTTAACTTTGAAAAGCCCACACACATCAGCCTTGGTGCATAGCTCTTTGGTCCAAGTTGACAAATCTGTACATTGGAAGCGTGAAGGGTGGTGGGAAAGAACGCTAGGAGGGGTGACACAAAGGTGGAATGCACCACTTGGTGTCTGGGAATCATTGCTTAATGGAAGATGGTGGACTCCACCTCGGGGGAAGCACCAAAAGTCCAATCCTGATGTGCCCCAGTTACCCCCATTGGTGTTGCAGACACTTTTATGACCCTATGGTCGGGAAAACATTAACTGTAGGACAAATGTCTTATGGGCAATACATGAGGCTAGTCTCCACTCTCCCCTGGACCTGTCTCTCTATTGAGGAAAGAGTGGTCTCTTTAAAAGAGGAAATTGCATGCTTAAATAGCATCAAGAGACCCTGAAGTGAGCTGGGTTTAGAACTGGCAAAAAAGGGGTTAAAACAGCTTGAGAATGGTAAAGGTCGGTTTCTTAGAAAGGCTTAACTCTGTGTGCTGTGAATCACTGTTAAACTTTAACCTAACTGCACCACCCAACTTCCTCACTCTGGAATAATAAAAGACTAGGACCCTTGACAGTCAAGAGAGCCCGCAGAGCCAGAGCCAGAGCCAGAGCCAGAGCCAGAGCCAGAGCCTGAGCCTGCTTCTTAGGTCTCTCCTGACTGACCTCGGGTCTGTCAGCTTGCATCAGATCTCCGTGTCTGTGTCATTACTGCGCCTGCCAGACATCCCATGGTTCAGGACCCATATCTCTGCTGAAGCTAGTCCCGGCATTAATATGGATGAAAAGTCAGTTTCACAAATAAACTATTTACAGTAAAGTTTCAACTACCCTTTACAGTTGAAAAAGATTAATGCTTGGTCTGGGATACAACATGAAATCATAGTTTATCAACATAAATTATGTTGTTTTGACCCCTTAGATTTTCTTATTTATTGAATGATAACTTTCAATGGCTTTGAAGCACTCTAGGGTTTTTCTTAGGATTTGAATATTAGTGGTCAGATGTTTCCCAGTTTTATCATATGAGAGCCTTGAATTAATACATCAGTTTTGTTCTCCTGACAATCACACTGGTCCTTGTCCTGAAGTGAATGGTCACATCACTGGGAATTGACAGAAAAATCTATACCTACTAAAATGTGATGTGTTTTCTGAAGTTTTCTGAGAAAGCAATTTTTATATGAATATAGAGCAGACCTTTTTGAGTTCTACTCAATTATATGTAGCAAGTTTAGTGATGTTTTGCAAATACATGCATTTCATAACCTTGCTTCAGAAAAAAAAAAAAGAGTCTTGGCTTGCACTCTTTATTGTGAAAAAAATTAGAGGTTACCTGAACGTCTATGGGAAACTTGTAGTAAGCAACAAGAAAACGAACACATTTATGTTTTCTGAAGTTCAGTCTGGAGGGTGATTTGAGGAATCACCTTAAGCTAGGAGCGTGTTATACATTTTATTCATCTAAATAAATCTCATTGAATAGTCTCCAAATGAAGGAATGGAGTGAATTATTTATGTAGCGTGTTTACGTCTCTGTCTCTATATGGGGCTCTTAAAACCAGCTATTTTTATTGCCTGCACCTAACAATATCTGCCACATTAATTTTTGTGAATGAGTAAAGTGGAAATTACTGTCAGATGTGCCCGATCAGCCCTTTTCTTCTGAAATGAAAATGCTAATTCTCTGTGCAGAGGATCTTAATTGTGAATTCACATCAAAGCAATGCTCTTCCCTTATGCCACAGTCCTCTTATGCTATTGAAGTTCTAATGAAATTCACACCATTCATATTACCCAGTCCCCTACTCTCTTCAGCTAGCAATGTCACATGCATTTTTACTACAGAAAAAGAAAGTCTATGAAGGCAGATATGCTGTGTTTCCCCAAAGAGGCATCACTGTGTTAAAGGCATAAGAAAAATTTTACTATACATCTCCAGGTCATCTGAGTTATAACCTAAATAGATTTAACCACTAGCAGCTGCCTGCATCATATCTTCTTCAGGGATCATCTGCAATTTTTTTAAAATCTGAGAACAATTAACAGAAACACTGAACTATGCTGGGCAACAATTATAGCTCTGACAGCGATATTTTACAGATCATATATTTTCAGTTTCCTTGTTCAAAATAAGCTTAACACAAAGGTCTCACCTTGTAGAAGCAGCATCTAAAATTTTTAGACAAACTGTATTTAAAAGTGCATCAAACCACAAGATAATAAAAAGCATGTTCCTATATAGTTCAAGGATCAGAGTGGCTTTTTAATTTGTGCAAAACAACTTTTCATACACGGGGTTTTCAAGCATGTAACTATGTCATGCTGGTCACAATGCCCAACGGAATTGGCACAGATAGGATTTGTGAATGGTCATGTCAGGGACTATCTTGGCTGACAGGAAATTGGGAAGCACTGAGCACGATTACCACTTTGTTTTTATAAAGGAGACTGAGCATGAAAGATAAGAATAGAAATGGAGTTGGGGCGCCTGGGTGGCTCAGCTGGTTAAGCGACTGCCTTCAGCTCAGGTCATGATCCTGGAGACCGGGGATCAAGCCCCACATCGGGCTTTCTGCTGGGCAGGAAGCCTGCTTCTCCCTCTCTCACTCCCCCTGCTTGTGTTCCCTCTCTAGCTGTGTTTCTCTCTGTCAAATAAATAAATAAAATCTCTAAAAAAAAAAAAAAAGGACTAGAAATGGAGTGGAATTCTTCAAAAAGGAACATGAGATGTGTGTTGTGTATGGACCTTAAGAGCACGCTTCCGCCTTCTCAGAACAGTGCCGCAGGGAGCACCGACACTCTCCATTGTCACTCACAGGTAGAGAGGGAGTTCCTCAGGATCCATGGCGGCAACTTCAGCATGACTGTAATTGGAGCACAGAGACTCTCCATTGTCACTCACTGGTACAGAGGGGGTTCCTCAGGATCCATGGCAGTGACTTCAGAATGACTGTAATTGATCCTAATCAGCTCTCGCATGTTTATTACCATAGAGTTCATGGAGCAAATTATGTAACTTTAAATGAGTAGGGCATATTAAGTAAATAAAAATATATAATTGAGTGGAATTAATGTTTTTTTATTTTAATCTAACATCTAACTGATAACAGTTTCTGTCACTGGCACATATGTTAATTTGGCACTAGGCCCCCATGATGATAGGGAGGTAAATTCCTGGCTATATACAATAGGTATGTTTTTTCTCCAATTAACTATGGAGAAATAAAGTGTTAAGTAAGGTAGGCAGGGATAAGTAAGTCTTGTCATTTTATCTCATAGATGACGAAACATTTTGAGAACTAAATTACATATGAATAACTATAGATATTATTAAAAGGAATGTCACAATAGATAGTTATACCTGTTAGACACGGGGACATCGACATATGCTCATCAAGGAAACAGTTCGCTTTATGCAACCATGTAACATCATACAGAAAACAATATTGTTGTCTTGATAAACACATGCGGATTGATATTTTGTGCCCTAAATTGTTGGTCTACTTTTTATCTACATTTTTTATATTTAAAACATTACTGACAGTTATGTTTCATGCTGTTATACAAAGAATAGTATGCCAACTTTCTGTTCTTTGGTAGATTTTTTGATTAATAAAATAATAGCTTAGCATTTATTATAGTTCCCTATTTTCTATGGCAATAAAGCAAACTAGTAAAATTTCTGACTTCAAAACAATCAATTCAAATGATCGAAAGTCAACAGAAAAATCTGGATAGAATGTGCAACTCAGATTTTAAGTATCCTAACAGAATCGATGCCAGTATAATCTCTGGTCTGTATGAAATCATTACAAAATGAAACTGAAAAAAAGCTAATATGCAAATGGATGAGCTATTCAGTGTTTAATACCTCCTTATGCATGCATTTTATTTTCCAAGGTAATGTTTTTGTCAGTTCCTTAGTGTATTTATATAAGGAACTTTTTTTTAGGAACAATTTTTTTTCATGGAATTACTTGAATGTAAAACTCCTTAGGGACAGTATGTTAAAAAATCCTGAGCAATATTTTTACCTGTCAATATAAGAGCTCCACTTGGAGGAACAATGCAGATTTCAAATACTGTGAATTATTCTAATAATGCCGACCATTGTCAGACAATGTGCAAATTTGCAGAAAGTTAAAATTTTTATTGATAGTGATAAGCATTAACTTTTTAAAACACTTTTTTGTTTCTTTGTATTCCCAATATTTGCATTTTACATATTTGATTCGGTAGGTTTTTTTTTTTTTTTTTTTTTTTGGTAGGTTTTAGTTAGTAACAAAGTCATGTACTTGTGTATGGCAGAATTTACATTACTTTATACAAAGGAGGGACCCATGACGACTTTGGATTGAGTCATTTTTATTAGTGTACCACTGGTAAAGCCAAAAGACAGGGAAGCAAGACGGGGATGGGGTAAGAGAAGAAAAGAGAGAGAACACAGAAATTTAAGAGCCAGGAAGAGATATGGGCGCATTATGCCCTGGTTTTTAATAATTTGGAAGATAAACTGTCCCTTCTGGAAAACACTCTCCTTGTTCTGATTGAACACATCTGATTCCTTCGGCATGCTCAGCCTGTGACCAGTGTTAGTGGGTATTATCTTCCCAAAATGTTGTTCATTTTTAAAACAATTAGTAATGTGGTTTTTCCCTCCCAACACCTGCTGTAAATGACAGGGTTGTTTGTTTTTCCCAAAGTCAAATCATTATTCCAGATCTAGTATGTGTTCTTTTTGTGAGACAAGTTTCCCTATTAGAGATATTTGAAACAATTTCTACCAAATGGCTCTTATCTGAAGGGATTCTCATTCTATATTATTTGCCAAGGTAACTAAATTTAGTTCTATTTTCAAAATCATCTTTTCAGAGATCAATCTTGCCATTGTAATAAGCAAAGTCATGTATTTACTGACCACAAATAATGTATTTACTGAACCACCATGAAGATGTTTAAAATGATACCCAAACACATCAGTAAATTAGACCATTATTTGTTTTCTTATCAACAAATATATTGAAATGTTCAATACATTTCATGTGTTTTTGGAATTGTAGATTTTTCAGTATTTTTCTCCTTAAATTAGTTATATTATTAAGAATTATTGAAAATTGATTCCAACAAATAGTCTATACGGAAGGACCAGTCAAGCAGAATTAAAAAAAAAACAAAAAAACCCTAAATTTCTTACTCTTCTGATGACTGACTGGGTTTCATGTTCAGATGAAGATGTTTCTTTTCCTAAAATATTCTTAAATTTTGTCCTTCCTTCATTTTGTTAATCAGCTTTTAAAAAAAAATTCTCTGTGAATGTTATTGTTTAGGGACAGTTTGCTATAAACTGTTTCAAATTAATTAAGTAAAAATGCTATAAATATACAAAACTGACTGAAATTGGAATAAATGGTTGGATTATGAATTTTTCAATTAGTGTCTTGTTGCTGGTATTCTGTGCTTTAGCTTGCCATACTCAGGTGAGTCATTGGTTTTTACAGGACAGCCCCTCATGACATTTCATGCTCTGTGTGCCGTCATAAAAGTTTGCTCTTTCTTTAACTTCCTCCTTCCCCACAAAACCTACATTGCCTTAGTGGCAAAATGACAGAAGCTTAACAATGGACATAAATAAGGGCACTTATCTGCCTCAGTCAATGGAGCATGTGACTCTGGATCTCAGGGTTGCGTGTTCAAGCCCCACATTGGGTGTAGAGATTCCTTAAAAGTAAAAATTTGGGGCACCTGGGTGGCTCAGTCATTAAGCATCTGCTTTTGGTCAGGTCATGATCCCAGGGTCCTGGAGTCAAGCCCCAAATTGGGCTCCCTGCTCAGTGGGAAGCCTGCTTCTTCCTCTCTCACTCCTCCTGCTTTGTTCCTTCCGGCTCTGTGTCTCTGGCTGTCAAATAAATAAATAAAATCTTTAAAAAAAAAGAAAATCTTGGAACCTGGATGTCTTAGTTGCTTAAGTGTCTGACTCTTGATTTCAGCTTAGGTCATAATCTCAACATTGTGATATTGAGCACCACATCCAGCTCTAAGAGTCTCCCTCTCTCTCCTTCTGCTCCTGCCCTCAAACTCACACTCTCAATCTCTCTATTTAAAAAAAATAGATAAAAATAAACAAAAATCTTAAAAAAAAAGAATGGACATAAATATATTTCAAGTTGAAACATATTTCAAGAATATATTTGAAAAAATAACCTTCTTCAATATACAAACTTTTGAAATCTGGGACAATGTCAAAACACCATTGGAATGGGGAACATGGGTGACTCAGTTGGAGTGGCTGCCTTCAGCTCAAGTCATGATCCCAGGGTCCTGGAATCGAACCCTGCATCAGGCTCCCTGCTCGATTGGAAGCCTATTTCTCCCTCTTTTGTTCCCCCTGCTTGTTTTCCCTCTCTCACTGTGTTTCTCTCTGTTGATTAAATAAATAAAATCTTTAAAAAAAACACCGTTTGTCTTATTTATTTGTTTTTCAAGGCATATGTGGATAAAACCACCCTCCCACACTTGAACACTGTTCAAAGCTGGATGGTCTTTACAGGAGTGGTAATTAGACTATATATTTGGATAGGAAAATAAGCATCCAGAACATCATTCTCTAAGACAGTTGGTGTTTTCAAGGGATTACTAATGCAGTGGTCTCTCACTGTATATATTTCTCATGGAGTAGTATTTTTAAGTTCTCACTAATAAAAGAGTGATGCTTTTTTGAACAGATATTTTATAGTTTTCCAAAATAATGTAGGGAAACCATCTAACTACCAAATGCATTATACAATCATTACACTCTATAAATTCAGAGTAGAGTTGATTTTTAAGAATGCTTATTTAAGATTTTTCTTGTCATGATGCTTTATGTTCAACAAGATAATATTTTATTTTGATTTCAGTGACTTGTAGCCACATTTCCTAGTGACTTACAGACTTATTTGGTTAGTTTCCAATTTTTCTCTTTTCCCTAGCTAAAAATATCTTTAATTCCTCTGTTATGATCACAGTTTATGTGAATTCTATATAGAGTGTTCTGACCTTTCTACATCAGAATTTTGTTTCAGCTCCTAGTAATAAAGCCTGACTTCAGAGGTCTGGACTCATGAGGACTCCCTCCCTCACACTAAAGGGCCATGGAAGTCAGCCATCCAGGGCTTCAAGAACAACTCCACCAAAGCTGACAGGGCTCCAGCCTACCTCAATCTTCCCCCTATACCTTCAACCCTGGATGAAGCTTCCCACCATCAGAATGCCTCACATAACAGAGTGGCAGCTAGAAGAGCAGCACTACTGCCCTCACATCAACATTCCTGGCAGCACATTTCTCCATATGGACATCACAGTCAATAAGACTAAGAAAAATATTTATAGTAAAAATGAACACAATGGTAAAAACATATTTTATTTGCTAAGGTTCTTAAAAGAGTAATTAAAGATAGATTTTAAAATTGTTAAATTTCCTGAAAATTAATTTCACGTTATTAAAGGCTGATAGGTTTCCAGATATCAGTTTGTAAAACTGTATGGAATATAGTGGTTTAACAAATCATTTCTTTCATATTTTTGCCCCCACACACATCTTCTCTTTAGAAATACTGTCCCTCAAATGTCAGTGCTGCCAAAAATTGTAAAGAACTAAGGATAGTCTACAGCATCAGTGAGCACTTATATACTCTTTTCTTAATCTATTGATTATATTCAACAGTAATAAAGTAAATCACTGATGATTTATAATGTATTTGTACCATGAATAGTGTAACATGTCTACAATTCAAGCAAATTGATTTACTCCTGAAGTTGCATATTTAATCATAAGATTCATTAAAATATTTACACCTATCTGTATGCAAGGTATAAAGTTTATAGTAATTGGACTACTGAATAGTTATAAAGTGTCAACAACTCATAGAAATTAATTTTCTTTAATGGTCATTGATTTCCCAATAAGGGCTTATGATATACATCAGCATCTTAGTAAAATATGAAGCACTTAAAATGGATATTTTTGTAGTGGAGGTAATAATGTTCTCAGCAGCAACATTGTAAATTCCGTGTGACCTGCAAGCATATTTCTCCCCTCATTCTTCTGCTGCAAATACATTTTTTTAATTTTATTTATTTTTTTTATTGTTACTAAAATTTTCTTTTTCCAGTGTTTCAAGATTCATTCCCCATTCCCCACACCCAGTGCTCCACGCTTTAGGTGTCCCCAATACCCACCACCAGGCTCTCCCGTCCCTCCACCCCCCTCCCTCCAAGTCCCTCAGTTTGTTTCTGTGTTCAAAATCTCTGTTGTTTCGTTTCCCTCCCTAGATTACCCTAGTTCCCATTTGCTTTCCTTCTGCCACTGTCCTCCAGTTTGCCCCTCATGCACCGCAAGTAAGTGAGACCATGCGATACTTGACTTTCTCTTCTTGGCTTATTTCACTCAGCA
>PITA01035012.1:0-11239 GCA_004023965.1 Spilogale gracilis
GTTTTGTGTTTGTACTATATAAATCTTATTCTTGAGAGTCATTTGGGCTGGGTTTTGATTTTGTTTTCTTTTACTTTTGTCAGTCTTTTTGTTAATTACTTTTGTTTTTTGTGCCATATAAATCCTACCTTTGGGCCCATTTTGGTTGCGCTTTTTCTTTCTTTTTTTTTTTTCTCTCTCTTTTTTCTTTTTTCTTTCTTTTTGATGGTGACTTCCAGTTGTTCCAAAACTTTCCAATGGGCAACTTGCCTGAATTGTGGTTGATATATTCAGCTATACATCCCCTCAACCACCACTCACTAAATTGACTCAGAGGAGGAACACCCAAAAGAAGAATAATTCAGAGACTGTGATCTCTGTTATAGGACTATTAGATATGGACATAAACAATATGTAGAAATGGAATTCAGGGTAACAATTATCCAAGCAATGGCTAAGTTGGAAAAGACCATTAGTGGCAACATAGAATCTCTAAGGCTCAAAGTGAGAGTTGACCTGGCAGAGGTTAAAAATGTTATCAATGAGATCCAAACTAATCTGAATACTCTAAAACCTAGGGTAAATGAGGCAGAAGATCAAATTAGTGATCTAGAAGACAGACTGATAGAAAAGAAGGAAAAGGAGAAGGCATGGAATAAACAGCTTAAAAGCCATGAAAATAGAATTAGGGAAATAAACAAAGCCATGAAACATTCCAGTTTTAGAATTATTGGGATTCCTGAGGAGGGTAGAGAGAGACAGAGAGAAGACTAGAAGATATAGTTGAACAAATCCTAGATGAAAATTTTCCTAATCTGTGGAATGGAACAAAATGGAACAAGTATTTGTGTCCTAGAGGCAGAGAGGACACCCCCCCCCCAAGATCAACAAGGCTAGAAAAACCTCCAGGCATGTAATTGTGAAATTTACAAATCATAAATTCAATGACTATATCTTAAAAGTAGCTAGGGGGAAGAGATCTGTTATGTATAGAGGTAGGACTTTCACAATAACATCAGACCTGTCCACAAATCTGGCAAGCCAGAAAGGGCTGACAAGACATAATCAGGAAACTAAATGAGAAGAATGTGCAGCCAAGAAATACTTTATCCAGCTAGCTTAACATTCAAAATGGATGGAGAGATAAAGAGCTTCCAAGACCCACAAGGTTTAAAAGATTATATGACTACCAAGCTGACACTATAAGACATATTAAAGGAGGTTCTATAAAAGAGGAAACAACCCAAGAGTGACACAGAACAGAGATTTATGAGGCAATCTATAGAAACAGGGACTCGGAGGCAACATAATGTCAATAAAAACATATCTTTCAATGATCATTCTCAACATGAATGACCTATATGCTTCCATAACATGGCACAGGGTTGTAGACTGGATAAAATGACAAGATTTATAAGAGATGCATTTTGAAATTAAAGATATATCCAGACTGAAAGTGAGGGGATGGAGAACCATCTTTCTTTTTTTTTTTTTTTTTTTTTTTTTCGATAACAAAGGATTTTATTTATTTATATAACTTGAAGATTCAATAGGAGTTCAGGGATGGTTTAAGCAAGATGCTGGCTCTACTTTTCTCTAATTCTTCCACAGCCTTCTATTAACAGTTTAACCATCTTTCATGTCAATTGGCCTCAAAGACAGCCGGGGTAGCAATTCTCATAGCAGTTAAATTAGATTTTAAATTAAGACTGTAGTCAGAGATACAGAAAGACACTACAACATTCTTAAAGGGTCTATCCACCAAGAAGATCTAACAATTGTAAATATTTATGTCCCTGACATGGGAGCAGCCAACTATATAAACCAGCTGTTAAGCAAGAGTCATTGATATGAAAACATTCATTGTAGGGAATCCTAACTTGCCACTCTCAGCAATAGACAGATCATTTAAACAAAAAATCAACAAAGAAACAAGAGCTTTGAATGACATATTGGACCAGATGGACCTCATAGATACATTCAGAACATTTCACCCTAAAATAAGAGAATACTCATTCTTCTCAAGTGCACATGGAACTCTCTCCAGAATAGATCACATACTAGGTCAAAAATCAGGGCTCAAAAGATACCAAAATATTGAGATTATTCCCTGCACATTCTCTGACCACAATGCCTTGAAACTGGAACTCAACTACAAGAAAAAGTTTGCAAAGAATTCAAACAATTAGATACTAAAGACCATCCTGTTCAAGAATGTTTGGCTCAACCAGGAAATCAAAATCCATGAAATATTTCTTGGAAACCAATGAGAATGAATACATATCAGTTCAAAACCTATGGCAAAGGTGGTCCTATAGCCATCCAAGCCTCACTCAAAAAAAATGGAAATATCCTAAATAAATCAACTCTCTTTACACCTTAAAGAATTGGAAAATCAACAAGAACAATTGGAAAATGCCAACCCCACACACAAGATGGGAAATATAATTAAGATTAGAGCAGAGATCAATAAATTAGAAACTAGAGATACAGTAGAACACACCAATGAAACAAAATGCTGGTTCTTTAAAAGGATTAATAAGATCAATAAACCATTGGCCAAATTAATGCAAAAGAAATAAGAGAGGACACAAATTAGTAAAACTAAGAATGAAAGTGGAGAGATCATGACTAACACCAAGAAAATAGAAACAATCATCAGAAATTACTAACATCCGTCATATGTCATCCATATCCTAGAGGATATGGATGCATTCCTGGAAACCTATAAACGTCTGAGACTGAAACAGGAAGAAATTGAGAACCTGAATAGATGAATATCTACTAACAAGATTGAAGCAATGATCAAAAACCTCTGAAAAAACAAGAGCTCAGGACCTGACAGATTCCCTGGGGAATTCTACCAAATATTCAAAGAAGAAATAATACCTATTTCCTGAAGCTGTTTCAAAAAGTAGAAACAGAAGGAAAGCTTCCAAACTCTTTCCAGGAAGCTAGCATTACTTTGATCCGCAAACCAGGCAACGACCACATCAAAAATGAGAATTTCAGACTAATATCCCTGATGAATATGGATGCCAAGGTTCTCAACAAGATCCTAGGTAAAGGCTCCAATAGTGCATTAAAAAGATTATCCACCACGACCAGGTGGGATTTATCTCTGGGATACAAAGGTGATTCAACATTTGCAAATCAATCAATGTGATAGGACAAATCAATAAGAGAAGAGAGAAGAACCACAAGGTCCTCTAAATTGATGCAGAAAAAAAAAAAACATTTGACGAAATACAGCATCCATTCCTGATTAAAACTCTTCAAAGTAGAGGAAACATTCCTCAACTTCATAAAATCTATCTATGAAAAACCCACAGTGAAGATCATTCTCAAAGGGGTAAAGCTGACAGCCTTCTCATTGAGATCAGGGACAAGACAAGGATGTCCACTCTCACCACTGTTTTTCAACATAGGTTTTGAAATCCTAGCAATGGAAATCAGACAACAAAAAGCAATAAAAGGTATTCAAACTAGCAAAGAAGAAGTCAAACTCTCTCTCTCCACAGATGACATGATACTTTACATGAAAAATGCAAAAGAGTCTACCCATAAACTACTAGAATTCATACAGCAATTCAGTAATGTGGCAAGATACAAAATCAATGCACAAAAATCAGTTGCTTTCTAATATACTAACAATGAAAATATAGAAAAGGAAATTAGAGAATCAATTCCATTTACTATAGCACCAAAAACCATAAGATATCTTGGAATAAACCTAAGCAAAAAGGTAAAGGATCTGTACTTAAAGAACTATAGAGCGCTGATGAAAGAAATTGAAAAAGACACAAAAAGATGGAAAAGCATTCCATGCTCATGGATCAGAAAAATAAACATTGTTAAAATGTCTACACTGCCCAGAGCAAGCTATACTTTTAGTGCTATCTTCATCAAAATTCCACCAGCATTTTTCAAAGTACTGGAACAAACAATCCTAAAATGTGTATGGAACCAGAAACAAACCCCTAAATTTCTAAGGAAATGTTGAAAAAGAAAAACACCTGGAGGCATCATGTTACCTGATTTCAATCTTTATTACAAAGCAGTGTTCACCAAGACAGCATAGTACCAGCACAAAAACAGACAGATAGACCAATGGAACAAAGAGTCCAGGTATGGACCCTCAATTCTATGGTCACATAATCTTCAACAAAGCAGGAAAAAAATATCCAGTAGAAAAAAGTCAATCTCTTCAATCAATGGTGCTGGGAAAGCTACATATAGAAGAATGAAACTGGACCACTCTCTTAAACCATACAGAAAGATAAACTCAAAATGGATGAAAGACCTCAACATGTGGCAGGAATCTATCAAAATCCTAGAGGAGAACATATATAGTAATGTCTTTGACATCAACCACAGCTTTTTTCAAGACACATCTCCAAAGGCAAAGGAAACAAAAGTTAAAATGAACTTTTGAGACCTCATCAAAATAAAAAGCTTCTGCACAGCAAAGGAAACCGTCAACAAAACAAAGAAGCAACCCATGGAATGGGAGAAGATACTCTCAAATGACATTACAGACAAAGAGCTGATATCCAAGATCTATAAAGAACCCCGCAAACTCAACACCCCCAAAAAAGATGATCACATAAAAAATAGACAGACAACATGAACAGACACTTCTCTATAGAAGACATACAAATGGCTAACAGAAACATGGAAAATGTTCGTCATCATTCGTCATCAGGGAAATTCAGATCAAAACCACATTTGGGGCGCCTGGGTGGCTCAGTTGGTTAGGTGACTGCCTTCCGCTCAGGTCATGATCCTGGAGACCCGGGATCGAGTCCCACCTTGGGCTCCCTGCTTGGCGGGAAGCCTGCTTCTCCTTCTCTCACTCCCCCTGCTTGTGTTCCCTCTCTAGCTGTGTTTCTCTCTGTCAAATAAATAAATAAAATCTTAAAAAAAAACCACACACACATTGAGATATCATTTTACACCTTTTAGAATGACCAAAATTAACAGGACAGGAAACAGCAAGTGTTGGAGAGGATGTGGAGAAAAGGCAACCCACTTACACTGTTGGTGGGAATGCAAGTTGGTGCAGCCACTTTGGAAAACAGTGTGGAGATTCCTTAAAAATTTAAAAATAGAGCTACCCTATGACCCTGCAATTGCAATACTGGGTATTTACCCCAAAGATACAGATGTAGTGAAAAGAAAGGCCATATATACCCCAATGTTCATAGCAGCAATGGCCACAACCACCAAACTGTGGGAAGAGCCATGATGTCCTTCAACAGATGGATGGATAAAGAAGATATGGTCCATAGATACACTGGAATAGTATGCCTCCATCAGAAAGGATGAATACCTAAATTTTGTAGCAACATGGACAGGGTTGGAAGAGATTATGTTGAGTGAAGTAAGCCAAGCAGAGAAAGTCAATTATCATATGGTTTCGCTTACTTGTGGAGCATAAGGAGTAACACAGAGGACATTAAGAAAAGGAAAGGAAATGTGAACTTGGATAAATCAGAGAGGTAGACAAAACATGAGAGACTTTGAACTCTGAGAAATAAGCTGAGGGTTTTGGAAGGGGGGTAGGGAGATGGGTGAATGTGGTGGTGAGTATTAAGGAGGGCACATATTACATGGAGCACATGGTGTGGTGCATAAACAATGAATCTTGGAACACTGAAAAAAATAAAATAAATTACTTTTAAAGATGGCAGGTCTGCAAAAACAGTGCTAGAAAGTGGCTTTAGTGGGCAGCAAATGGAGGAGATTCCCTGGATAAGAGGTGAATAGAGAGAATGCTTTTTTAGGATTTCCTGTGATCCAGTTTATAAGCTGGGTGAGGAGTATGGAGGTGGAACTGATCAGAGTAAACTTTGCTCTAGCTCAGACCCTTCTCCTGTCAATACAAAAGTCAAATACTCCATTATTCCAGTCTCTTTCCATGTACTTGCCCATTCCAGTTTTCAAACTGACACTAGAATATTTTTTCTTAAAAATAACTGCATTGGGACGCCTGGGTGGCTCAGTTGGTTAAGCCACTGCCTTCGGCTCAGGTCATGCTCCCGGAGACCCGGGATCGAGTCCCATATCGGGCTCCCTGCTCGGCGGGAAGCCTGCTTCTCCCTCTCTCACTCCCCCTGCTTGTGTTCCCTCTCTGGCTGTGTTTCTCTCTGTCAAATAAATAAAATCTTTGAAAAAAAAAAAAATAACTGCATTGTTCATTTTCTTAAGTCACCTTTTGATACTTCCTTATTGCTAGCAAGAATAAGTCAATTAGTCTTAATTTTATATTTATGGGTTTTCAAATTTGGTCCCAAGAAACATAGGTTCTGGTGAGATGCTACGAGTGCTCAAATCCAGACTCCAAAGCAGAGTCTAAATATGTGATCTTGAGACTCATCTCAAAGAGTTTCTTAATATTGTGAAGATTAAATGGGCTAATATATAAAGTATTTACAGCAATTCCTGACACACAGTATTCAACAAGAAAAGTTAGCCATACACCTTGAGTCCCTAAAATATCCATATACTCTTTCTATTGAGCTTTCTAAGCTTCATCATTTCTATGGGCTTTCCATAATTCTTAGCACAGTAACCACTGTAGGTTTTAACACATGACATTTTTTTTCTAGCCTATGAGGTAGAGATTGTGACTTTTTCATTTTCTAGTCCTGTCCCCTAATCCAATTTCTGTCATATAGTCAAGGGCTTAATAAATATTTAAGACTGTGCTTTGAAAAGAATTAAAAAAAAATAAAGAAGTTTCAAAACTATGCAGTTAGATAAATTCAGAGCTGATGCAGCTTAATTAATCTCTGTCAGCCTGTAGGAATGCCTCTACTGATAACACCACAGGTTTCTGAATTTCTATCGTCATCAAAATTGTGATACAAACACAAAGAGGAAGAACAGTTACAATGCCAGATGGTAAAATTAATGTGAATAAAGTTTATTATAAACCAGAATAACCAACTCAAGACCAAACAAAATCACTGTAACATGGTTATACTGAAAAGCAACATGCCTGCATTCAAGGATTTTTTAAAAAATATACCCGAGAAGCTAAATCCAATAATTAATGGAAAAAAAATATGGGAATTGTAGTTGACCACAAACAATATATGAGGGGCTCTTGTTTGATATCATTACAGAAAGACCTTAAGAACATAAAGTATTTACAACAATAATGGTAAATATCCATTATATTGATAATTGATCTCTAGTCTACAGAATCATCTTGGAAACAAATGACAAACTGAAATGAGTTTAGATTTAAATCTTTTAAGAATCTGGAACCTTTTGTAACAGCAATGAAAGATTTCTTTTTCTCTGGGTAGGCTCTTTATATTTTTATAGAGTATAACTATTATTGTTGTTGGTAT
Source organism: Spilogale gracilis (assembly GCA_004023965.1). Lineage (NCBI taxonomy): Eukaryota > Metazoa > Chordata > Mammalia > Carnivora > Mephitidae > Spilogale > Spilogale gracilis. Next base: position 7,341 of record PITA01035012.1, read on the forward strand.
TGATATGGCAGCTTTAATGTTAGTATTTGGGATATCAGTTTTTTATATTAACTTTACACCAAAAATAGATGATTATTGATTTCTCTTGGGTTATATCTTGATGTAATAGGTTTTCCATGGAAACTTTTCTTTACTCCAATGGCAATATTATTTATTTTCCTAGAAACAAATCAAGAACAAAAACCTTTCAACTTAGAAATACAGACTCTTTCCTTGACTACCGCATTGCACAAAAATATAGAAAGCATGAGGTTCAAAGTCTTAAAGGGACTACTGAACCAAAATTAAGCTGTTATTTTCTTAGGAGGTATTTGCACATATAATCAAGGATGAAATCTAATTACATATTCTAAATGAGTGATACTGATAATATTCCATTATTAAATCAGTATTCTGAGTTTATTGGAGTTTTTCATTCAACCATCTGTTGTGAAAATAAAAACAAAAGAGAACAATGCTTCATTTGTGATTCTTAACTGTTTAATCTACATATCTTTTGTACCCTTTGGTACTAGCACTCTTTGATCTAACTTTTCCATTCTAACACACTGTGCTTACCTACCAGAATAACCCCTGGATTAGACCATGAATGAACTTCATTTACTGCAGTATATCTGGGTCTTGTATAATTACACACACAAGACATGACTGAGTATTTATTAACTGCATAAGGAAAAGGAAGTAATGAAGAATATTTTCTCCTAATCTCTACAAATTTACTTCCCACTTTTCTACCCTGCTTTTCCCCTGGTTCCCTCTGGCTATGGGGTCAGTCAATGGTGATCTCTGGGGAGTGATTTGGGGAAAAAAAGTGAGCTACTTCAGGAAAGTAATTCTCCTGGTTCTCTCCTGGGAGTTTGCCTCTAGTTAGCTGGGTTCCCTGGACTTGTGCTTAAAGCGGAAGGCTCTACACAACTTTCTTTCCTTGGCATTCTGACTTTTTGGACTAGGAATAATGGTCTAAATTTGGTGGTGTTTGCCATTTATGTTAATGATATTGAGTTCATTTTCTGTTAGAGATACAGTTATTAGAAAATTGAAAATGGAACTAAGAAAAATATACTCCTAGGTTTGGAAGCAAGACAGATAGTATGCTAGGTCTCCTTATATGCAAATATAACAACATATACACACTGGGATAAAATCTGATTGACACAAATTGTCAATGTGAGATGTTTTATACAGGGAATTTGCTGTATATATGTATCCCTTAGGAGTAAAGGTAAGCACTGGCAGGAGATAGCTGATCCAGGATTTTGGATTTTGTCCACCTTCTTTTCTCAATAACACAACTAACATCTGGTAAAATTTGGCAGAAATAAAGTGAATATATGCACAGGGGACAGTTGATATTGGCTGTGGGGGAGGAACAAGCTAACAAAGAAACGTCAAACAGCAAGAACAGATGTATATCTCATTGGCAAAATCCCGAATGGAGAAAGCAAACTCCCTGTACTGGGAGATGTTCTGGTTTGGTCCCCCTTGTTAGAGAGAAACTAGGAGTGATAGGAAAATGAGAAGTCTAAACATGATATAATGCAAAGATATTCAATTGATCATATCAGATATTGATAGCAGACATGGTCTTATATACTACAGATTTCTCCTATTTTTCAGCTTGGGTTGAGTAATTTATAGATTATGTCTCTAAAGTCAAAAGTTGTTAAGCTTTTCTGTAAAGGGCCAGATAGTAAAAATATTAGACTTTATGAACCAGGAGACCAAATCAAGGATAATATGAAGATACTTATGAGAGAAAAAAAAAAAAACTTTCACAGATTTTCAATTGATTTAATTCAAAATATGCTAATAATAATAATTGAGTAAAATTTTTGTAATAAGACTCATCTAATGAGAAGAATGGAATTCTTTTTGGGGAATGGAAAACATTTTGATTAATTGAGATTCAAAGCTAATTGAGATTCAAAGTTCTCTATCATCATGGTAGAAACAATTCTCCTAAGTCTTTCCTTGCATCTCTGAAATTTCACCCTGCGACTAACACCAAGTATATTTCCTGCATCTCTGTTTGCACCCCCAGCTGACCCTCACGGTGTTGGGTAGTTTTTCACATAGGAAAGCAAGTTAAAACACAGATTCTGAGTTAAGACTCAGTTTCAGGGGCACTTGGGTGGCTCAGTTGGTTAAGCCACTGCCTTCAGCTCAGGTCATGATCTCAGAGTCCTGGGATGGAGTCCTGCATTGGGTTCCCAGCTCTGTGGGGAGTCTGCTTCTCCCTCTGACATTCTCCCCTCTCATGCTCTCTCTCAGTCTCTCTCTCTCAATAAGTAAATAAAATATTTTTTAAAAAGATTCAGTTACAGTTGAACTACTAATAGGCTTTATTATCTTAGGCTGCTTACCTAACCTCTCAAAGTTTTGATTTCCTCATCTAAAAAATGGTTATAGTACCTATTCTACAGATTTGTTGTTAAAGGAGCCAACTAATACAAATATTTAGAACAGTGCATAGCCGTTATTATGAAGCCATCAATATAAATGTTATTTTTAAAATATTTTTCAACCACATAAAAATGCAAAATCATTCTTAGCTCAAAATGCATATGAAAAAAACAGTCATAAGGGCCAGATTCAGCCCACAGGCTAGAGATTGTGGACTCCTGCTTCAAGTGATATTTAACACCATCTGTCTTACTCCTTGGTTTTTAGACATAGAGACCTGTTTAACTTTCATCCTCCACGTGCAATTGAGATTCAACAGCAGGATATAAGTAATATTTCCCCAACCACATGGAGGTTGCATCAGTTTTTTTTCATCAGAATAATTTAATCTAAATTCTGTTCAGAGACTTTGAAATAAAAACTGTTTTTTCTACTGTCATTCACTGTCATTCACCAAATAAAACCATCCTTCATATCTTTTCTATCACTCTTTTTCTCCTATTGGTCCATACATCTAACTCCCTGATTTATTTTCCTCTCTTAAGGTGAATCCTCTTTCCCACATTGAATAAATTCCAGAAAGCCAATAACCACACCTTCTTTCTACTAGTAGCCCACTGCCATTTCCAGATTGTTGCATCACACTGTTCCTCAAAAAGCATTCCTTCTTTAATGTCATTATAATCAGTCTATTCCACACTCTCAATTGAACACCTACATATTCATCACTGACTTTGATACTCAGTTTACTATACTGACTTTGATACTCAGTCCACAATCTCTATACTCATGTCTCCAATACTGTGGATTTCTTGAAGGCCTTTAGCTTCCTTGCATATGACTCATATAACAAACTAACCCCACAGATCCTTAACTGTCCTTCCCTCTATTCAATGTCTTCCCTTGACTTATGGACATCTGAACTCTGAAACATGCTCTAATTTCACAAGCTTGCATTACTCGTTAGTAAGAGTATTTATTCAGTGATGCAACAAAGTTATTCAGAGTATTATGTAAACCTATTATTAAGGTTTTACCCTAATATGAAGGAAGTTATACCTAAGCTGACTTGAGAAACATGAGTAAAAGTTACTTATGTGAAGAGGTGGCAGAAAAGAAGGAGAAGGAGAATTTCAGAAAGATAAAAACATACCTAACTGCTGAAGCAAGAAAGAGAGGACAGTATAGCTGAATCATAGAAGTTGTACATATAGAGGGGGTTGTAAATGCTTTGAGATTTGTTTTTAGATGATGGCAGAGACCAAAGTTGATTATATTTCAAAAATGTCCAGTTATATTCCTGAAAGGTCTTTTGGCTTCAGTGTGAATTGGAGAGGATGAGTTGGGAAAACAAAATGATATTTCAGTAGAAAAGGGAAAGAATGCAGTAGCTTAGACTCAAGGCAGAAAGTGGTGGGGGGAATTTATGGCAGTGGCATGAGTAATAGAGAGATCTGAGAAAATATTTATAAGGAAAAATCATGGTGGTAGGTAAT
>PITA01035013.1:0-10964 GCA_004023965.1 Spilogale gracilis
TTAATAAATTTATGATAAAACTCATGGCAACCATATTTACTTGCTGAATGTAAGGCACTGGCTTGAGTTCTTCATAAATATTATGTCATTTACTTATCTCAATAACTCAGTTGAGTAATTATGTTTCTCTTCATTTTACAAATTAAGACCCTTAAGACCACAGAGGACAGATCACTTTTCTAAGGACACACAGCCTTTAAATGGTGAGGAGAGCATTCAAATCCAGTTCTGTTTGGCTCAGGGCCTAGGCTCACAGTCACTATATAATACTAAAGAGATTGAAAATTAAAATGGGTAGAGGAACCAATCAGGTGACTTAAATGATTAAGGAGCATGAAGTATAGTGCAGGAGAAATGATGAATGTATGTCCCAACTGAACTGGGCAATGACCAAGCAATTGTCAATATATGGAACTATGGCCTCAATATTTTCCAATTCTTCAAAAGAAGCTTGACATCTGATGTGGATATAAAAGTTGCCATTTTCAAAACTTTAAGGGGGAAGGTAGGAAGTGATGTCAGTTAAAGTGGAAGAGTAGCCAGCTCCAGGGAGTCATCTTTCCATAAAAACAATGAAAAAATGAGTGAAAACTGTCAGTTAACTTTTTCAGAATTAAAGGTAATAGCAATCAAGGGAATGCTGAATCAAGGAGGCAACTAACAAACGGCAGGAGACCAGTACAGCATTTTTACTTGTCCTTGCTCTCTGCCTCTCAACTCAGCAGCAGTTTTGGAGATAAAAGTCCATGTTCACAGTATGGGATCATTGTCCCTCAATCACAGAGGCGGCAGAGCACATCTTGTTCTCAAAGAATTCTGTTTGTGTTTTGAGGGCTACCTCAAGAATGGATGTAAGGGATCAAATATCTAGACAGAAGATAAATAAGAAAATATTGGACTTGAACAACACTATAAACCACCTAGATCTAAGAGACATATACAAAATATTCCACCCAACAACAGTAGATATACATTCTTCTCATGGAACATTCTCCAACATTAAAATCCAAATCAAGTCTTAATAAATTTTAAAAGATTTAAATCACACAAGTAACTTTTCTGAAAATAATGGAATGAAGCTATAAGTCAATAACAGAAGGAAAACAGAAAATTTCACAAATATTAGGAAATTAAATAGTATACTTTTAAATAACCAATGGGTCAAAGAAAAAATTTCAAGGGAAATTTAATGTTTTGAGATGGATGAAAATACCTTGAGACAGATGAAATTGAAAATACAACTACCAACTTTTAGCCTAGGAAACAGGCCTTCAGCACGAGCTAACTATCAACTTTTGGGATGCAGCAAACAAAATGCTCAGAAAGAAAGTTACAGCTATAAATTCCTACATTAAAAAAGAAGAAAGATCTCAAATCAGTAACCTAACTTTACATCTGAAAGATCGTTAAGAAGAGCAAACTAAACCCTAATTTAGAAGATGGAAGAAAATTCTATTCTAAAAAATAAAGCAGAGATAAATTAAATAGAAATAGAAAAATTAAATAGAAAAATTAAATCGAAAAACAAAAAACAATAGAGAGGATCAACAAAAGTTGTTCCTTTAAAAAGATCAACAAAATTGCCAAACCTTTATCTAGACTGACCAAAAAAAAAAGAGAGAGAGAGAGAGAAAGAAATAGTAAATAACTAACTAAAGCTAAAAATGAAAGTGGGGACATTACTACCAATCTTACAGAAATAAAAAGGATTATAAAGAGAATACTATGAGCAACTGTACAGAAAAAATAAACAAACAAAAAAACCCCAGTCAGGGGAGGAGCAAGACGGCAGAGGAGTAGGAGACCTAAATATCATCAGGTCCCAGGAGTTCAGCTGGATGGTTATCAAACCCTAAATCTAATACTTGACTTTGTTCTAGTCTCCAGTCTCATCACATTCTTTCCTCCTTTTTTTTCCTTTTTCTTTTTTCAATCAACTTCTTGTCTTATCAATTCCTTTTTAGAAACTTTTTAAATTTTCATCTTTATAGTCATATTCCATCCCTTCATCATGTATACCCTTATTTTGTATATATATAAGTTTTTCTTTCCTTAAAATTTTGGAAGGCTGTTTCTTTTTAACAGACCAAAATATACCCAGAATCAAATGTATGGCTCTGTTCTATTCAACAGTCTAATTATATAGAGAGAGACAGATATAGATATGCATGTAGATACAGATTTTTTTCCCCTTTCTTCTCCCCCCAGTTTTGGGTCTCTTCTGATTTGGTTAGTGCATATTTTTCTGGGGTTGTCACTAACCTTTTAGTATTTTGCTCTCTCATTCATCCATTCTTATCTGGATAAAATACCAAGGCAGAAAAACTCACAGCAAAAAAAAGAACAAGAGGCAGTACCAACAGCTAGGGACCTAATCAATAGGGACATTAGTAATATATCAGAAATAGAGTTCAGAATGACGATTATCAAGGTGCTAGTAGGGCTCGAAAAAAGCCTGGAAGATACTAGAGATTCCCTTTCTGGAGAAATAAAATCCCTTTCTGGAGAAATAAAAAAAACTAAAATCTAACCAAGTTGACATTTAGAAAGCTATTAATGAGGTGCAATCAAAAAAGAAGGTTCTTGGGCACCTGGGTGGCTCAGTGAGTTAAAGCCTCTGCCTTCGGCTCAGGTCATCATCTCAGGGTCCTAGGATCTAGGCCCACATCGGACTCTCTGCTCAGCAGGGAGCCTGCTCCCTCTTCTCTCTCTGCCTGCCTCTCTGCCTACTTGTGATTCCTCTCTCTGTCAAATAAATAAATAAAATATTTTTTTAAAAAAAAATAGGTTCTTACTGCTAGGATAAATGAGGCAGAAGAGAGAAATAGTGATATAGAAGACCAAATGAGGGAAAATAAAAAAGCTGACAAAAAGAGAGACAAACAACTGCTGGATCATGAGGGGAGAAATAGATAGGTGATCCCATGAGATGAAACAATATTAGAATAATTGGGATCCCAGAAGAAGAAGAAAGAGAGAGAGAGAGGCAGAAGGTATATTGGAACAAAATATAGTACAGAATTTCCTTAATTTGGTGAACAGAATAAGCATCAAAATCCAGGAGGCACAGACAACCACCCTAAAAATCAAAAAAAATAGATCCACACCCTGTCATTTAATAATAAAATTTACAAGTCTCAGTGACAAAAAAGAAAATCCTGAAAGAAGCTTGGGACAAGAGGTCTGTAATGTACAATGGTAGAAATATTAGATTGGCAGAAGACCTATCCACAGAGACCGGGCAGGCCAGAAAGGACCAGCATGAAATCTTCAGAGCACTAAATAAGAAACATATGCAACCAAGAATACTATATCCAACTAGACTGTCATTAAAAATAGAAGGACAGACAAAAAGCATCCAGAACAAAAACTAAAGAATTTGCAAACACCAAACCACCCCCTACAGGAAATATTGAAAGAGGTTCTCTAAGCAAAGAGAGAGCTTAAAAGTAACAGACCAGGAAGGAAAAGAGACAACATACAATAACAGTCACCTTACAGGCAATACAATGGCAATAAATTCATATTTTTCAATAGTTACCCTGAATGTAAATGGGCTAAATGCCCCAATCAAAAGGCACAGGGTATCAGAAGAGATTTAAAAAAACAACAACAACAAGACCTACTGATACGCTGTCTGCAAAAGACTTGTTTTAGACCCAAAGACACCTCTATATTTAAAGTGAGTTATTGGAAAATAATTTACCATTCAAGCAGACATTAAAAGAAAGCTGGGGTGGCAATCCTTATATCAGACAAATTAGATTTTGCGTCACAAATCAGGTTTCAACTCGTACCAAAAATTGGGATCATTCCCTGCATATTTTCAGACCATAATACCTTGAAACTAGAACTTACCCATAAGAGGAAAGTTGGAAAGAACTCAAATACATAGAGGCTCAGGAGTATCCTACTAAAGAATGAATGTGTCAACACCAGGAAATTAAATAAGAATTTAAAAAATTCATGGAAACAGATGAAAATGAAAACTCAACTGTTCAAAACGTTTGGGCAAAGGTGGTCCTGAGAGGAAAGTATATAACAATATAAGACTTTCTCAAGAAATAAAGAAGGTCTCAAGTATACAACCTAACCCGGCACCTAAAGGACCTGAGGAAGAGCAGCAAAGAAAGCCTAAACCCAGCAGGAGGAGAGAAATAATAAAGATCAGAGCAGAAATCAATGACATAGAAATCAAAAGAATAGTAGAACAAATCAATGAAGCTAGGAACTGGTTCTTTGAAAGACTTAACAAGATTGATAAACCCATGGCCAGGCTTATCAAAAAGAAAAGAGAAAGCACCCAAATTAATAAAATTGTGAATGAAATAGGAGAGATCGCAACCAACACCAAAGAAATACAAACAATTATAAGAACATATTATGAGCAACTAGACGGCAGCAAATTAAACAATCTGAAAGGAATGGATGCATTACTAGAGACATATAAACCACCAAAACTGAACCAGGAAAAAACAGAAAACTTCAACGGACCCACAAACAGTAAGGAGATTGAGCAGTCATCAAAAATCTCCCAACAAAAAAGAGCCCAGGACCAGACCTCTTCCCAGGGGAATTCTACCAAACATTTAAAGAATTAATACAGGGGTGCCTGGGTGGCTCAGCTGGTTAAGCGACTTGCCTTCAGCTCAGGTCATGATCCCAGAGACCAGGGATCGAGTCCCACATCGGGCTCCCTGATCAGCAGGAAGCCTGGTTCTCCCTCTCTCACTCCCCCTGCTTGTGTTCCCTCTCTGTGTTTCTCTCTGTTAAATAAATAAAATCTTTCTAAAAAAATAAAAATAAAAAAATAAAGAATTAATACCTATTGTCCTGAAACTGTTTGAAAAAATAGAAATGGAAGGAAAACTTCCAAACTCATTTTATGAGGCCAGCACTACCTTGATCCCCATACCAGAAAAAGACTTAATCAAAAAGGAGAATTACAGACCTATATCCTGATGAACATGCACACAAAAATTCTCACTAAAATACTAGCCAATATGATCCAACAGTACATTTAAGGATTATTCACCATGGCCATGTAGGATTTATTCCTGGGCTGCAAGATTGGTTCAACATCCACAATTCAATCAATGTGATACAATACATTAATAGAAGAAAGAACAAGAATGGTATGATCCTCTCAATACATGCTAAAAAAGCATTTGACAAAGAACAGCATCCTTTCTTAATCAAACTCTTCATAGTGTAGGGATAGACGGTACATATCTCACTATCATAAAAGCCATCTATGAAAAACCCACAGTGAATTTCATTCTCAATGGGGAAAAATAGACCTTTTCCCCTAAAGTCAGGAACATGGCAGGGCTGTCCACTATTGCCACTGCTATTCAACAGAGTACTAGGAGTTCTAACCTTAGCAATCAGACAACAAAAAGAAATAAAAGACATCCAAATCAGCAAAGAAGTCAACTTCTCACTCTTTGCAGATGATACGATACTTTATGTGGAAAACCAAAAATGACTCCACTCCCAAACTGTGAGAACTCATACAGGAATTCAGTAAAGTTCAGGATATAAAATCAATACACAGAAATCAGTTGCATTTCCATATACCAACAACACAGAAGAAAGAGAAATTAAGGAGTTGATCCATTCGCAACTGCACCCGAAACCCTAAGATACCTAGGAATAAACCTAACCAAAGAAGCAAAGAATCTGTACACAGGAAACTATAGAATACTCATGAAAGGAACTGAGGAAGACACAAAGAAATGGAAAAACATTCCATGCTCATGGATTGGAAGAATATTGTAAAAATGTCTACACTACCTAGAGCAATCTGCATATTGATAGTAATCTCTATCAAAATACCATCAACTTTTTTCAAAGAAATGGAATGAATAATTCTAAAATTTATGTAGAACCAGAAAAAAAACCCAAATATACAGAGGAATGTTGACAAAGAAAATCAAAGTTGGCAGCTTTACAATTCCAGACTTCAAGCTCTATTACAAAACTGTAATCATGAAGACAGAATGGTACTGGCACAAAAATAGACACATAGATCAATGGAACAGAATACAGAGCCCAGAAATGGACCATCATTCTATGGTCAACTCATCTTTGACAAAGCAGGAAAGAATGTCCAATTGAAAAAAGAAAGTCTCATTTTTCCCCCCCAAGAACCATTTCCTTACACCACACACAAAGATAGACCCAAAATGGATGAAATACCTCAATGTGAGACAGGAATCCATCAAAATCCTTGAGGAGAATATAGGTAGCAACCTCTTGGACCTCAGCCACAGCAACTTCTTCCTAGAAACGTCGTCATAGGCAAGGGAAGCAAGGGGAAAAATGAACTATTGGGACTTCATCAAGATCAAAAGCTTTTGCACAGCAAAGGAAACAGTCAACAAAACCAGAATACAACCAACGGAACGAGAAAAGATATTTGCAAATAATGTATCAGACGAAGGGCTAGTATCCAAAATCCATAAGGAACTTATCAAACTCAACACCCAAAGAACAAATAATCCAATGAAGAAATGGGCAGAAGACATGAACAGACATTTCTGCAAAGACGACATCCAAATGGCCAACAGACACATGAAAAAGTACTCAACATCCCTTAGCATCAGAGAAATACAAATCAAAACCACAGTGAGATACCACCTCACACCAGTCAGAATGGCTAAAATTATCATGTCAGGAAAGACGGGTGTTGGTGAGGTTGTGGTGAAAGGGGAATCCTTTTAAACTATTGCTGGGAATGCAAGGTGATGCAGCCACTCTGGAAAACAGTATAGAGGTTCCTCAAAAAGTTGAAAATAGACCTACCCTATAACCCAGCAATTGCACATCTGGGTATTTACTGTGTGTGTGTGTGTGTGTGTGTGTGTGTGTGTGTATAAATATAAATATATATATATATATATAAATACAGTTATAATAATTGTTTTAATAGGCTTGCTTGTTCTAACATCTGTGACAGCTATTGGTTGGTTGTTTTCAATTTATTGATTATTTTTCTTATTGTGAATTGTATTTTCCTGCTGCATTGCCTGGGGACCTTTGTTTTAATTCCAGACATTGAATTTTACCTTGCTGAGATCTAGGTATTTTTGTTGTTGTTGTACTGTCGTACTGCTAATATTTTTAAGGTTTGCTCTGAATGTAGTTAAATTTCTTAGAAAAAGTCTGATCCTTTCAAGTCTTACTTTTATGATTCTAGTGGGTCCAGAGTAGTGCTTAGTCTGGGGCTAATTATTTCCCATTACTGAGTCAAGGTTTTTCTGAGTATTCTGCTCAGTGCTCTGTGAATTATGAGTTTTTGCAGTCTGGCTGCTGGGAATAGGCACTGTTCCCAGCTCAGTGTCACTGCCACTGTTCTCCAGTCCTGTCAGATAGTTTTGTTCCCTTAGTCTTAGGCAGTTCCTCTCCCCCCTATGCTGGTAAATACTTTTCTGTTAAATACTCAAGGGTGACCCTGTCAGATCTCTGGGATTCTCTCTCTGTCCTGAGCACTTTAGCCACCTTGAGCTCCCTATGACTCTCAGCTGTGACTCTTTGACTCAGGGAGACTGCTAGTCTCTGCCTGGGTTCCCTCTCCCTACACTGCAGCCTAAAAACTCTTAAGGCAATAAGCTGGATCAAAAAGCTCACGGTATTTTGTTCTTGTCTCTCAGGTTAAGGTTTATTATTGCCCAGTGTCAAATATATTTAAACCTGTTGTTTCATTTATTTGTCTTGGTTTGTTTGTTTATTTGAGGCAAGAGTATAAAATCCTACTTTATACTCTTATTAATCCATCTTGACTGGAAGCAAATGTCCTTTCAAAACCATATGCCCAGCTTTTAAAGTAATCTTAAATTGTCAGAAATGATTTATATTTAAATATTTTTAATTAAGTGGGGAAGAAGGTCTGAAGTCAGAGTGGCCCAGAGCCCCTCTGAGCGTTAAAGCAGGGGGCAGGGGCAGGCAGTCCAGAGGAGACAAGGGTGGTAAAAACTGTGCTTCCTTCAGATGTCCTTACCAGGTACGGTAACAGCTACATGAGCAACACAGTTTAATCATGTTCCTGATGCTGAATTCTTTTTCTGAGATAGTGCTAGAGCTCATTTCTTTCTTTCTTTTTTTTTTAACATTTTATTTATTTGACAGAGAGAAACACAGCGAGAGAGGGAACACAAGCAGGGGGAGTGAGAGAGGGAGAAGCAGGCTTCCCGCCGAGCAGGGAGCCCGATGTGGGGCTCGATCCCGGGTCTCTAGGATCATGACCTGAGCCAAAGGCAGTCGCCCAACCAACTGAGCCACCCAGGCGCCCCAGAGCTCATTTCTATTAGTTTCCAGAGTATAATGCCAAAAAGCAACGGAATAAGCAAAGAGGAAATCAGACCCAACCCAGAACATCTGTCCAGTGAGGAAAAATACAGTTCTTATGCTTGATGTCAATGAGGAGACCTTGCGGTTGGTCTCTGTCAGGTGGGGCCAGTGCCAGGATGGCCTTGCGGTAGCCCTGAAATGAAAGGGTCTGGATTGAGAGGAGAACTTTTATCTGGGCGAATACTAAGAATAGACGGCAAATTATATATATATATATAGATAGATATAGATATATAGGTATATAGATATATTTATACATTTATATACATTATTATATATTATATATAAGTTTAATTATATATTTTTATATATTTTATATTTTATATAAATTACATGCATTTATTATATAATATATAACTATAATATATAATATACATATTTATCCTATGTTTATCTATATCTATAGATATAGATATATAACTGAATACTATACAGCCACCAAAAAAACCCAAAAACCTTTTTTTTGAAATTTTTTATTTTTTCAGTGTTCCAAGATCCATTGTTTATGCCACACACCCAGTACTCCATGCAATACATGCCTGCTATACCCACCAACCAGTCTCATCCATCCCCCACCTCCTGCCCTCCAATACCCTCAGTTTATTTCTTAGTCCAAAGTCTCTCATATTTTGTCTCACTACCCAATTACCCCACTTCCCATTTCCGTTCCTTCTCCTACTGTCCTCCATATTATTCCTTATGATACTTCACTTTCTTCTTGGCTCATTTCACTCAGCATAATCTCCCCCAATCAATCCATATTGCTACAAAAGTTGGGTATTCGTTCTTTCTGATAGAAGCATAATATTCCATTGTATATATGTACCATATCTCCAAAAATCTTGCCATTTGCAATGACATGGATGGAACTACAGGTATTATATTAAGCAAAACAAGTCAATCAGAGAGAGACAATTATCATATGATCTCACCAATATGAGGAATTTGAGAAACAGGACAGAGGATCACAGGGGAAGGGAGGGAAAAATGAAACAAGATGAAACTGAGAGGGAGACAAACCATAAGAGACTCGATCTCAGGAGGCAAACCGAGGGTTTTTGGAGGGGATGCGGGGGGGGTGGGGGGAGGATGGGGTGGCTGGGTGATGGACATCGGGGAGGATATGTGCTATGGTGAGTACTGTGAATTGTGTACGACCGATGAATCACAGACCTGTACCCGTGAAACAAATAATACATTATATGTGAATAAAATATAAAAAATAATTTTAAAAAGAAAACCAAAACTGGAGGTATTGCAATTCCAGATTTCAAGTTATGTTACAGAGCTGTAGTACTCAAAACAGTATGGTACTGGCACAAAAAGAGACACATAGATCAACGGAACAGAATTGAAAGCCCAGAAATAAATCCACAGTTATATGCCCAATCTTTAATAAAGGAGGTGAAAATACGCAATGGGAAAAAAATAGCGTCTTCAACAAATGGTGCTGGGAAAATTGGACAGCCACATTTTCATGAATGAAACTGGACCGTTTCCTTACACCACACACAAATATAGACTCAGAATGGATGAAAGACCTCAATGTGAGACAGGAATCCATAAAAAGTCTAGAAGAGAAGACAGGTAGTAATTTATCTGACATTGGCCGTAGCAACATCTTTGTAGGTGTGCTGCTGAGGCAAGGGAAACAAAAGCAAAAATAAACTTTTGGGACTTTGTCAAGATAAAAGGCTTCTGCACATCACGGACGGAACAACCAACAAAATTAAAAGACAAGCGATGGAATGGGAGGAGAAATTTGCAAATGACATATCCAATAAAGGTATCCAAAATATATAAACAACTTATACTACTCAACATCAAAAGAAAAAAAAAAAACCTGACATATAATTCTGTTTAAATGGGGCGAAAGACATGGGGGACATTTCTCCAATGATGACGCAAGGATGGCCAACAGATGCATGAAAAGATGTGCAGTCAACATCACTGATCATCAGAGAAATACAAATCAAAGCCTCAATAAAATACCACCTCACACCTGTCAGAATGGCTAAAATGAACAACAGAAGAAACAACAAGTACTGGCAAGCATGTGGAGAAAAAGGAACCCTCATGCACTGTTGGTGGAAATGCAAACTGGTGCAGCCACTGTGGAAGACAGTATGGAGGTTTCTCAAAAAATTAAAAATGGAACTACCTTATGATCCAGGAATCACACTACTAGATATTTACCCCCAAAATATGAAAACAGTGATTTGAAAAGATAGGTGCTCGTCTCCGTTTATTGCAACATTATTTACAACAGCTACATTGTGGAAGGAGCCTGTGTCCATCAATGGATGAATGGATAAAGAAGATGTGGCGTATATTTACACAGTGGAATATTATTTAGCCATCAAAAAGAATGAAACCTTGCCATTTGCAGAACATGGGTGGATCTAGAGAGTAGAATGCTGAGCCAAATAAAGCAGTCAGGGAAAGACAAATACCATATGAGTTCACTCATAGGTGGAATTTAAGAAACAAAATAGCAAACAAAGGGGGGAAAAGAGACAAACCAAAAAAACGAAGAGGTAGCAGAGGAGAAGTAGAAGGGGCAATCATGCATGAAGTAGGTGAAGGGGATCAAGGGCATATTCATCTTCATG
>PITA01035014.1:0-10968 GCA_004023965.1 Spilogale gracilis
GGCTGCTGCGCGCGTGCCGCGCCGGGGCTGGCGCCGGCGGGGGAGGGGGGGAGGGAGTCCGGGCAGCGGGAAAAGAAAGAAAATAAAAAATTTTAAAAAGTCTCCTTGCCTTGCCCCGGGCTCCGCTGTGTTTAGCTTCTTTCTAGCCCCGATTCAGGCCGTAATCTGCTGTTATTTCTCACTCACAGAGCACTTTCGTTTTGGGGTATTTGTTTTCAATGGTTCAGCTCTGCGGGCTTCCTCCCCCACTCCCCTGTCTCTGGGGGCAAGCCTCCAGACCCTCCAATTTGTTTCTACCTTTTTGCCAATGTTCTTTTTCTCTCGTGGTGGTCCAGAAGTGGGAAATATCACATTTCAGGCTGGTTTCATGGGTGTTCACGGTGGTCTTGTAGTGGTTTTTTTGCTGGAATTCAGCTCTCTTCAGGGAACTCCCCAAAATGCGGTCACCTGGCCTTCCACCATCTTGACCCCTCGTCACTAGTGTTCTTAAAAATAAACCATTCAGTCTAGTGACCAAGGATCATTCTAGAATATATTAAGAGCTGAGCAGCTAATGGAGACAACTGTCCTACAAAATTTGGGGTGGTATCATAGAATGACTGTGACATGCAGAGGATTGTTGATTTTTAAGCTATAAGGATTTATACTATAGGGAAGGTGAATAATGGATAGATCAAGGACCTCAATCCAATAAGAAACAGGACCCAGAGCACAAGGAAAGGAAATCACCTAGACAATAACAGAATGTTCTTTGATGTTTTCACCATGACAAGAGGGGGAAAGATCACAGGATTTCTAGAACTGTGCTGGTATAAGTGTAAAAGAGTCTCAATTTGAAGCTTTCTATTTCTGTTGAAGAAGTAGTAGAGAAGGAGGCCCTCTTCTCAAGTGAAGGGAAAAGGAAGTTGAGGATAATTGAAACATTTTGAATTAGTCACTGTGAAGAATTATAAAAGAGAGTTAACTTGGGTTATAGAAGTAGTATTAAGGGGCATTGAGAATTTCAGTGAAGCAGATAACACAAAAGTACTGTAACTTGTGAGGAAAATCTGTCACAAATGATGGATAGAGTTAAGATGAAAAGAGAATTTGGGGCATTAATTTTGAAAGGGGCGAAATGAAACAAATGCTCAGTTAAGAAACACAGAAAGGTGAAAGTTGCATTAAAAAATGTGCCTGACACAAACTTCACTAACTAAAATTTTACTCAAGGGTAGTCCTAGTGAGTCCTATTGAGTCTTTGCTCAGTGGAACTTATTGATAGGACTTGCTGGTTCAAGCAAAAGTTCATTGAATTGGACAGATTTATTGAAGAAAAATGAAGGATGAAAACACACTATCTTACACTGTGATCCCTGGAGGTGTGTGCAAATGGTGTATCAGGAGTGCTCTAGAGAGATACGCTTGAAAGGAAGTTAAGGAGTGTATCTGTCAGAGTTTAAATGGCAAAACAGATCAAGTAGGAGGTATATAGTAAGAGATTTACTGCAGGAAATAAGCTTGAGCAATTGTGGGAGCCTGCTAGCTAGTCAAATTCAAAAATCCACAGAGCAGACCATCAGGAAGAGTAAGCTGGACCTCTTAGTCAGTATAACTATTGTCCACAATCAGAATTTCTTCATCAGTAAGCCTCAGTCTGCTCTGAACACATTTTAGCTAACTGAATTGGACCCAACCAGATTACCTAAGATTGTCTCTTACTTATACGTAATTGATTATAGACTTTAACCATATCTTTAAAAATATCCTCAAAGCAATACCTAAATTGTATTAAATAAATAGCTAGAGACCATAAGACTCCATCACAGGAAGGTACCAGTGGGCAAGACACACCCACAATGTGGTTTCAGTGGAGGATTCTGTCCTTCCTCTGGGAGTCAAGCTGACCCTTCTAAGTTGTCCCGATTAGGCACGAATGTCAGGTTTTTGTATCCCCACATCAGCCAGGTGCTGTGGTGCCCCATAACAGAGGGTGATTCTAATTGAGTGAGCACATGTGGGTCTATTGACCTAAATAGATGGTTTGGGTGAAGGATCACAGTACTTATTGTGCAAGTATTAAACTGCTGGTATGATTCAACAAAATATTTCATTTTAAAGTGATCAAAACAACATCACACAGGCAGAGCTTTATTGCAATATTGGTAGGCTTTGTCTCTAGTGTGCTGCATCAATTTTAATTCAAACCAACACACACAAACAGTACAGCCCTTGACTATTATGGTGACTAACAAGAATTCTACCTGGTTTTCCACCAGTTTCTCTTCATGGTCCTTCATGGGCTCCCACTGAAGCTATGGTAGCTATAGAAGGAGTGTCCTTTGCAAAAATTCACAGATATGTGAATTTCAACTTTGGAGGAAGCCCATCAGTGAAACTGAAAAATAGAGATTTTTTTTTCCATCCATTGTCACCCTTGTACTTATTTCAAAGTCTCAGATAAACTGTCAGTATTTCCCATTCTGAAATTGTCCAGAAAGACGGTGGACTCTTTAACTTCAGGTAACTGGTTGGCTCTTGGTTCTAGAAATTGGGAATCATTTGCTATTATTCATATAAAAAGCTTTCTCTTCTTAGTCTTTGTGACTTGATTATTGTGATTCACCTAGCAACTGCTATTCCCCTTACCTTTGATGTCGTTGATGCTTTTGCAGATAAAACTTAGAAGAGTAGATGAGAACTCCATGTTCACATGTGGAGGAAAATCAACAAAACAATTCATTAGATCGTGACTTTTTCATCTGAGCTGAATCTATCAAAAAACAGGTAATTCATTACTTTGATCACGCCTTTCCTTTTCCTAATAATCAGATCTGGAAATAGCTAATCATAACAGAAATGCCTAAAAACACACTGGTGTGATAAACAACAATTTAACCAAATTAGTAACTTATTAATTCACTGTTTTTTTCTAAATATGCCATTATTTTCATTCAAAGTGCGGCTTAACCTTAACCATGTATCTTTTGTCTAAAAAAATCCACATTCAAGTTTTCTTAAAAACATAAGAAATGTATGTGCATACACAAAGCTAATAAAACTGTGATGCTCAGTTCCAACCCTCTAGTCTTTCAACAGTGTCATACTAGAAATAGAGCAAAACATTATTTAAAATCTTACAATCTCCTTTACTATTTTGAAATGGCCCAAATCTCTCAACCCCAATATGATTGTTGCATTCTATCACAGTCATAGTCCTGTGGTTTAGCATGTTCCCTTCATTCATTTTCTCTCCTCTAAGCCCAACTATGCATGGTCTGATCATTACTGTTCATGGTCATATTCCCAGCCTTTTGCAGTCTGCTAAGTAGGATCACACTGTCCTTATGGCTCTTTTCTTCCTCAAAAGCACTATTCTCAGACACCAGGAAAGTCCAGTTGTGTTGAAGGGGAATGAATAACTTTTCACATGTGTTCATCTTCTAAGAGACACTCTATCTATATCTATCTGTGTATCTATGCATCTACCTATCTACCTACCTATCTATACACAAATTGGTCAATAATTAATGAAAATAAAGAGATTATTTATATGAGTGAAATTTATTCAGACATGTAATTCATTAAAGGAGAGTATTTTCTGATTCCCAAAATAGTGGTAAAGGAAAAACAGCTCAAGACAATTGGTATTTTAAGGATTTAGATGATATTGAAGAATATCATTAGGACATATATAAAACCTTTAAGAGGCATTATTTAAGACTATAGGATGATAGTTTTGTTTTCCTATAGATTTCTCTGCTTTCTAACATTTTTAATATTGATCATGGATCAATTTCAACAGGGAAAAATATAAAAATTTACCTCATATTTAAATGAAATATACCCTAATCCAGAAAACAAAAGGAAATAAATATCTAAAATAAATTAATGCTGAGATATCTTTTTAAATTATATATCTTCCTTGGCTGAAGATGGGGTTTCATCCCAATAAACTTACTGTAAGTTAAAAATAGCTTATGTACAAAGTACATTTAACACACCTAATCTACCAAACATCATAGCTTAGCCTCACCTCCCTTAAACATGCCCAGAACACTTACATGGCCTACTGTTGGACAGATTCATCTAACACATAAACTATACTATAATAAATTATTGAATATCTCATGTAATTTATTGGATACAGTACTGAAAGTGAAAAACCAATGGTCTTAAGTGTCTTAGTTGTTTACCTCGGTGATCATGTGGCCAACGGGGACCTAAGACTTAGTACTGCTGTCCAGTACCACAGATGGTACCACCTATCTCTAGCCCTGGAGGAGATTGAAATTCAAATTTTGAAGTAGAGTTTCTAGTAAATGCGTATCACTTTTACACCATTGCAAAATTAAAAAAAAAAAATGAAAGTCAAGCCCTTGTAAGTCAGGGACAGTCTGTATTCAAAGTTTCTCAGATTTTTAAACACATAATATGTAATTTCAAATGGTTTGTATTTTAATGTTTAGTCATTTTCTGAAAAATATTGGTACAAAGTATTTACTATAGTTGCATTTTTTTGTTTTTTTGTGTTTTTTTAAAGATTTTATTTATTTGACAGAGAGAAACACAGCCAGAGAGGGAACACAAGCAGGGGGAGTAAGAGAGGGAGAAGCAGGCTTCCCGCCGAGCAGGGAGCCTGATGTGGGGCTCGATCCCGGGTCTCCAGGACCATGACCTGAGCCGAAGGCAGTCGCCCAACCAACTGAGCCACCCAGGCGCCCCTATAGTTGCAGTTTTTTAAAATAGGATGTCACCATAACTATCTTTCTTACTCTGTCTACTCAGTCAAAGGTATTTTTTTTCTAGGCAAATATCCCATTTAGTATTGACTAATTTATAGGTGCAATGTTCCTGATTCCATACCACATTTTTAGTTAACCTTTTATTTTGACAATCATGTTTATCCTTCACCACTTTTTTTTGTCTTCCCACTCTACCTGTGGAATTCATTATGCTCTCCTTAGTAACAGCTGTTGCTTCCTGAATATTCAGTCCTCACCTGTGACATACTTTTAGCATTTGAAAGATAACATATTGTAATGAATTGTGTTAATTTATGGCACTAAAGAGGTTTATCTAGTTTGCCCTGCCACTTCCTCTGAACCAGAAGAGAATAGAACTCTTTCTGACTCTTTGTCGAGGTGTAAATATTTAAAAACCATCTCCCCAGATTATTCCTATATTGCATATAAAGCCAGCTACAGAGTCCCTTGGTAGTATAAATGGTTTTAGTTCCTTTAAGTTTATCTCCTTAACATTTCCCTGTTGATTATATGCACAGAAACTAAAATAGAATGTACTTGCTTTTTAAGTACTTCTTAAAGTATCTACCTAATTCTACATTTCCAGGTCCATTGATACCATGAGAGAATACTATGTAGACATTATGGGGTTGTCACTTGTAAGAAACATGTTATTTTTTGTACAGCAAAGTAACTTAAGTCTAAACACACATTATCACCGGGATTTATAGTTCTGCTTCTACATACGTTTATAGTTTTGGTGCCTCCGTTATTGATTTGAATCAAACTCTGGTACTTTTATTATCTTGAAGGGGGAATGGAAAGTTAAGGGTAGGGAATATGATTTATTTTTTTAAATAGAAAAAAGGATTATTGTCCCTGGCTTATGCTTTCTTTGTTATAGAGACTCTTCCTTTAAGTTAACATTGTTTTCAGATAGAGAAAGAGCAAGTCACTGCCTGAAGTCCTGCTTTTGTCTCGTAGGTTAAAGGGCACCTGGGTGGTTCAGACAGCTAATCGTCTGCCTTTGGCTCAGGTCATGATCCCAGATTTCAGGGATCGAGTCCCATATCTGGCTCCCTGTTCAGTGGGGAGTCTGTTTCTCCCTTTACTCCTTCCCCCTGCTCACCATCTTCCTCTGTCTTGTGTGCGCTCTCTCTCAAATAAATAAATAAAATCTGACAAAAGAAATTGTGAAGAGAAAAGGTACTCTCTGGAATAACTGAAAGAGGCTCAGGTCATGATCCTGGAATAACTGAAAGAGGTAAAAAGTTCTTGAGGAGACCAAACATAGTTTTAATATACATATATTACATACATACAAAATATATATATTTTTTAAATCAACCACAATCGCATACACACACTGTTGGGGAAATATGATTAAACATAAAACATTCTGCCAAGCCATAAAATCTCCCCAAAAGTTCCACAAAGGTAGAAGAGAAAGAAAACAGTTGTATTATTGAATAAGTCTTAAACCAGAATATGATGCACATCATAGACAATGCGGTAAGAGAGTGCAGAGACAAAAGAAGTCTTTTTACGTAGCCAAAGGCATTCCATCCATTTACATACAGGCTCTCAAGATAAACAATAATTAGTCTTCAAGTAAGAGGACTTCATAACACTATTTGTTGCACACAGTTCATCCTAGACCCACCTTGTTGGTGAGGTGACCACTTGTGTTAGGTAATTGGTGTTATCCAAGGGAAAATAATTTCCTCATATCTTTATGTGAGTAGGCATGTTTGCAAATTGTAGCAAAGCCCCCATGGAAGTTAGATTCCTACCCTCCCACAGAAACAGGAGGTTAGGAGTGCTGTCTTCCTTGATGATTACATTTCAAAGGTCCTTGAGCAAGATATCCCTGAGTTGTAAAGCTGGCAAGAGGCTTATTTAGCTCTTAAAAAGATTTATATGCACTTCAAAGAGACAGAGAAAAAACTTACAATTAATATATTTCTAATGTAAATGTTTTCTGAAAAGAGAGGTAGGAGAATTTCTTTCCTTATTCTTAACAGAGAGAACTAAGCCTCTTATTTTTAATTTACATGTGCACTTACAACACACACACACACACACACACACACATACACACACACACACACATATACACACAGCATATGGAACTGACTGAGAACAGAGAATAACAGAATAGCATACAAACCAGTAACTATTTCTCTTTGGCTTTGCCACCCTCTTTTTTTTTTTTTTTTTTTTTTAATTTTATTTATTTGACAGAGAGAAACATAGCTAGAGAGGGAACATAAGCAAGGATGAGTGAGAGAGGGAGAAGCAGGCTTCCCGCTAAGCAGGGAACCCTATATGGGATTCCATCCAGGGACTCCAGGATGAAGACAGGCACTTAACGACTGAACCACCCAGGCGCCCATTCCAACCCTCTTAAGATTTATACCTTTCCTTGCCAAAATGTGACAAGCACACTTTAACTACACTTTCTGAGATATTTTGCACTGGTCACTTCTACTGATACCGCTGCAAAGATTAAAAGGATTTTGTATCCAGACTGGGTCTTTAGACACCAATCTCTCCTTATTGATTGTCCTGTAAGTAACACATCCAAAGCATCACACACTCAGCATGACATTTCAGCTATTTTATAAGATATGTTTTATGTCTATGGAAGAGATCTCAGGATACCAATAAGAAAGTGACTGATATATAGAGTCGTTTCAACAATTGGTTCTCTGGCAGCTTCTCTAATCCATGAAGTCAGAGAAACTTCCCTCTAGAACATTTCCTTTCTGAAAGCTTTCCACATATTCCACTTCTATTTTGGTTCCAACTATTTTCTTCCTAGACATCTGACAATTTTGATCTAGTTGCTCTTTGGTCTGTGTCTGAAAAGTTTTAAATTTGTTTATTTGCTAGACTCCCTGCTTGCATCCTGCTGCTAACACATTTGGTTATTAAGCAATTACTCTTGATTGATTCTGTTTATTCCAGTATTTTCCTTTCCAACTTCTGTTAGAAATTTCCCTCCATACTTTGTGACTTAACTCCATGTTTATTCAAAGATCTCAGATTATTTCCTTTACTATTTGTATTTCATTACTAAAGTTTTATCTCATTAAATTGTTAGAGTTCTGAATTATTTGCATTACCCCCCAAATACAATACTTATCATGTGTTATGGAAAAAATACATTAAATGTAATATACAGTTTTATACTAGCTGGAAAGAAAAATGGGATAAGGCATATTACGTATTCTTAGTTTTATGACCAGACTGGACCTACCTATACCACAGCTCATAAGGTAAATCCATCTCTCTCCATCCCTCCAAAACATGAAGAAACCCTGCTTAGAAGTTAGGGATGACTTCTGGAGGGAGAAGTGAAGAGACAACCATATGTTCAATGAATACAAAGTTTTGAGGACTAAGAGGCCACAATTTGCTTAGAATGCTATATACTAATTTCACTAACTGCAATTCAAAATCATATTTTTATCCTATCATTCCACTTTGAGTAATTAAATAACAGGTGTGAGAAGTACTCCAAAGTATTATTATATAAGACCAAAACATTTGACTCAGATATTATTTTAAAAACATAATTTAACTCTTTACAAAATGTGTTTGTAGAGGTAAGGAGAAATGGTCTCACTGTATATTTGTAAATGATTTAAATTAATGGTGTCATTGTGATTCTTCCAACAAGAATATATACTATACAGTGAAAATTAAATTATTAATATTTTTTCTGTCTGAAACACTGTTATTGCTTTTGTCCTTAATATCAAGGAGTAATCTTTAGCCTTAACAAATTTCCTCCTATTCCTTTCTACTTTCCTCTTACAAGTGTCTACAGAAAGCTATCAAATCCTTATTTGTAGCTTAGTCAAGCTGTATACATTTATTTTCTTCAAATAGAGCTCCAGGTACTCCAAATCAACACTGGTCAAAAAATAACCATTTTCAAAAGAATATAAAATTTACATTCTGAATAACAATTGTAATAAAAAGAAATACTTGCTATTATTTTAGCCAAGGAAGTTAGTTTCAGTTGAGTTTATAAGGAAGAAATGTCAAATATCATTTAGAGCTTTAAATTTTATACCATTTTTCCCACTCCATACCATTTGCCTCCAATTTTACACCAAATTAAAATAAAAAATAATCATCAAAACAGAGATTTAAGCCTTTTGTAAATCATCAGATATAGCTGCTGAGTGAAAGCACAAGGAAATGGATAATCATAACCTTTTAGTTTTCATAAATCTGATCAAGTCTCATTGAATTTAATTTTCAGGGACTGTCTGGTTTCAGTTGATAATGAGCAAGCCATAGTCCTGAGCTTTAAAATCATTATTCATTGTCAGAAGGGTTGAATTATCTGAATGAGTCCACCACAGTCTGGTTCAAAGATGGTTAGATAAGGTAATAGATTTATAAACTGACTGGACTGAAAGCTAGTGTAAGGTCATCCAGCCTGTTAAATCTTTATTTATGCCATCTATGACAATTAAATGTAGAGGTCACAGATATGTATAACTGGACATAAAATAGTGACACATGAGATATCATAATTTAATTCTGGACAATTTTAAAAATTTCAAATTCCTTTGTCATACCTTTTTTTCTGAGAAATGTTTATTTCTGGACCTTATTTACTTTTTTATACACAAAAAAATGGAGAACCAGAAAGTATACTGGACAGAGCTACTGTTAACCAGCAAAGTATTAGTAGAACTAGGATTTGACTCCTCAATCTTGAATGAATTTCACTTACATGTTAATTCGTTAAATATTTAGCTGTCTTCATTCCTCACATTTTAGATGCAAAGTAAATTTCTCAGGAAAGCTTTATTCAAGCCCTAACATATATTAGGGCAGATCTTGTTATTGGATTTTTCCAAGTTGTTTATTTCTAGTAGGCATTCATACCAGATGTGGTATAATACTTACTGTAAAATCTCTTGCTTGATGTCCTCCTATTGGAATTTATAAAAGCAGTAGCATTGCTGTTTTTGGTAATTTAGAAGAGTCTCAGTGTCTAGACCAATGAGTTATACCCAAGATTTACTCAAAAGTATTGGTTAATTAACTGTATTTGTTACATTAACCTTTTTGCCTATTTAACAATCTTGTAGAGTATCAAAAATAAGAGGATACTGAGTTAGAATTAAACAATTTTACAGGTTACTCTTAGCCTGCAATTCACAACATACCTCTTCATTTCAGCCCATGTAGAACTGATACACTATTGTGCTGGAAACATCTGGAAAATTGCTATTTTTTTAAATAAATATTTTATTTACTTGTCAGAGAGAGAGAGCACGAGCAAGAGAAAGTGCACAAGAACGGGGAGTGGCAGGCAGAGGGAGAAGCAGGTTCCCTGCTGAGCAAGGAGCCTGATGTGGGACTCTGTCCCAAGACCCTGAGATCATTACCTGAACTGAAGGCAGATACTTAACCAACTGAGCCACCCAGTGTCAACCAATCAGATTAAACTTTTCTTTCCCTCCATCCAAGATGAGCATGGTAATATTAAAATTATTAGCCATGAACATTTATATGTTTATTGGTAGATATCAATTCCAAGTGCCTTGGAACCGAAATGTCTTTGTTCAGGGAAGAATCACTTCAGTGGACTCTTATTCACATAGATGGAAGGTAAATGGTCACTGCCTGGAAGGATGGAATGAAACAATTCTGTTTTCGATTTTTCTTTTCTGATTTCATGATAACTGTTTTATTTTATTCTGTTTTGCTTTTTTTCTGCATAATTACTGGTATAATAAGATGAACATTAGTAGAAAGAGAGTGGGTAAATTTCCATAGAACTGTTAGGAAAGATATGGAAAGAGAGTGATTAAGGAAACAAACTTCATTTAACATTAAATCTTGGAGAATGTCTCTGATCAACTCCTATATTTCTGGTATTATAATGTACTTTTAAGTTCCATAATACATATACTGCATGGTTTTAATTCATTTAGTGGTTAAAATAGCAGAAGTCATAAAATTTATAATGTTATTTTACTTCTGATTAAATTCAATGCATAAAAAGAACTTAGTAGGGACGCCTGGGTGGCTCAGTTGGTTAAGCCACTGCCTTCGGCTCAGGTCATGATCCCGGAGACCTGGGATCGAGTCCCATATCGGGCTCCCTGCTCGGCAGGAAGCCTGCTTCTCCCTCTCTCACTCACCCTGCTTGTGTTCCCTCTCTGGCTGTGTTTCTCTCTGTCAAATAAATAAAATCTTTAAAAAAAAAAAA
>PITA01035015.1:0-10959 GCA_004023965.1 Spilogale gracilis
TGCCTTTGGAGTTCATGTTTCTATACATTACCTCTGTAAATTTCTGTTTTGTGTCGCTCTTGGGTCCATTTCTCCTCTATAGAACCCCTCTTAGTATTTCTTGTAGTGCTGGCTTGGTGGTTGCATAATATTTTAGACCTTGGCCGTCCTGGAAGCTCTTTATTTCTCCTTCCATTTTGAAAGTCAACCTTGCTGGATACATTATCCTTGTTTGCATATTTTTGTCATGTAATTTCCTAAATTTGATTTGCCAGCCCTTTCTGGCTTGCCAGGTTTCTGTGGAAAGGTCTGTCGTTATTCTGATGGTCCTCCCTCTATAGGTAAGGGATCGCTTTCCCCTAGTTGCCCTTAAGACATGTTCTTTGGTTTTATGATTCGTGAATTTCACTATTAAATGCCTGGAGATTTTTCTAGCCTCATTAGTCTTGGGGGGGTGCCCTCTCTGCTTCTAGGACATGAACATTTGTTTCATTCCCCAGATTTGGGAAATTTTCATCCATGATTTGTTCAACAATATCTTCTAGGCTTCTCTCTCTCTCAACTCCTTCAGGGATTCCAATAATTCTGATATTGGAGCGTTTCATTGCATCATTTTTTCCCCTTATTCTGTTTTCATGGGATTTCAACTGTTTGCTCCAAGACTTCTCTTACTCCTCTTTCTTAATCCATCTGCCTTCGAAATCACTGATACTATCCTCAGCTCTACTTACTCTGGCTGTTAGCATATTTAAATTAGATTGCATCTCATCGATAGCCTTTCTATCTTCAGCTTTCACTTCTGTTACTATGGCTTCCCCTTTGAGACTAATGTTCTTTTCTCAATTAGCCATTGCTTGGACAATTGCTGCTCTGAATTCCATTTCTGTCATATTGTTTATGTTCCTTTCCAGGAATTCTGTGACCGCGGTTGCAGTCTCAGGGTTCTTTAGTTTCAGTGCCAGATTCCAGGTAGGTGTCCAGGGGTCTACTGAATGTGACCTTATTCCTGGATATTCGTGCAGATTTCTCCTGCTCTGAGGGTTTTGTGGAGTACCAAATCTCATCAATTCTTTCAGGATGGTTGGCAGCATCCTGTGATGTGGCTCATGTTTACCCCATATTTCCGGCCTGGCGGCCAGGGCGCTGTGGACAGGAATTTGAGAATGCAACCTAGAGTTAATGCTAGGGCGTAGCGGCCCACAGCCCTCATATCTCTGTGCTCAGCTGAGCTACCCCGGTGGCTGAATTGAGGGTATAGTACAGCCTGAGTCCCAGACTGCTGCTTTGGGTAATGAGGGCCTTTGAATTTTGGCATGGCACCATGGGCAGCATGCTGATTTCTGCTTTTCTGAGGGTTTTGTCGATCTCCAAATGGCACAGTATCCTGCTGATTGGCAACGCGAGTCCGCTGATATGTCCCATGTATACCTAATCTGTGCAGCTTGGCGTCCAGGCCTCTAGGAACTTAGGGTTGAATACTGAACCTCGGGGTAGTGTTAGGATCTAGCGTCCCGGCACGCCCGAACGTGGCATGCAGAGTTGAGCAGCTTGGGTGCTGTTTTAGGGCATTGGTCAGTTTCAGTGCCAGACTCCAGGTTGGTGTCCAGGGGGCTGTTTAATGTGAGCTTGTTCCTGGCTAGGCATGCAGATTTCTCCTGCTCTTTCGGCTTTGTGGATTTCCAAGTATCATCAAGTCCTCGGGCAGGTAGACAATGTCCTCTGATATGGCCATGGATCCCCCAACTCTCTGGCATGGGGGCCAGGTCTCTGGGGACAGAAATTTGAAAATCCAACCTAGGGTTAGGGTTAGGGCCTTCGGGCATGGCAGACATTATCTATCATTGCTCAGCTGATCTTCCTCAGTGGCTTATTTGAGGGTTTAGGTCAGCCTGAGACACAGACTCCAGATTTGGGTAATGGGGTGTTCGATTTTTGTCATGGCCCAAGGGCAGCATGCTAATTTCTGCTGCTCTGAGTGTTTGGTGCATCTCCAAATGTCATGGTATCCTACTGACTGGCAGGGTGAGTCCACTGATATTGCCCATGCATATCTAATGTGTGCGGCTTGGGTGCCAGGCCTCTGGGAACTTAGGGTTGAAAATCGAATCTCTGGTTGGGGTTCGGACCTAGAGTCCCTGAAAGCCCAAACTTGGTACTCAGGCGCAAGCTTCCCAGGAGGCTGAGTTTAGGGCATTACTCAATTTCAGGGCCAGACTCCTAGTTCGTGTCTGGAAGGCTGCTGATTATGAGCTTATTCCTTGGTAGGCATGCAGATTTCTTCTTTTCTGAGGATTTTGTGGAGTTTCAAATGTTGATTCCTTCAAGATGTGAGGCAGAGTAAGTCCTCTGATATTGCCCATGCGTACCTAATCTGTGCAGCTTGAGGGCCAGGCCTCTGGGAATTTGTGTTGAATAGTGAACCTAGTGTTAGATTTAGGACCTAGGGTCCGTGCAAGCCCAAAGTTCATACCTGGGACCGGGGTTCCTGGGAGGCCTAGTTTAGGGCATTGGTCAGTTTCATTGCCACGCTCCAGTTTGGTCTCCCGGGGCTCCTGAATGTGAGCTTGTTCCTGGCTAGGCATGTCGATTTCTCCTGCTCTGCAGGTTTTGTGGAAGTACAGAAGTCAACAATTCCTTCAGGCTGTGAGGCAGAGTCCTCTGATATGGCTCATGTTTCCCACATATTTACAGCTTTGGATCAAATCCTACGGGGACAGATATTTGAAAATCCAAGGTAGGGTTATGGTTAGGGCCTAAGGCCTGGCAGGCCTTTTCTATCGGTGCTCAGCTGAGCTTCCACGGCTGCTGACTTGTAGGCCTGGGTCAATGTGAGTCCTAGAGTCTAGGTTGATGTACTGATCGCCATGGAAGTGTGGCTTGGACCCAGGGGGTCATGCTGATTTGTGCTGCTCTGAGTGCTTTGTGGATCTCCAAATAGCCCGATTTCCTGCTAACTGGCAGGGTGAGTCCACTGATATGACCCATGTGTACATTATTTGTATGGCTTGGGGACCAGGGCTATGGGTAGAGAGGCTTGAAAATAGAACTTAGGTTTAGGGTAGGACCTAAGGGCCCAGCAATCCCGATCTTGGAGCATGGAGGTGAGTTCCCTGTGTTGCAGACTTTAGGGCTTTGGACTGATTCAGTGCCAGATTCCCGGTTAGTGTCCAAAGTCCTGGTGAATGTGAGTTTCTTCACTGGTAGGCATGCAGACTTCCCCTGCTCTAGGGTTTTGTGGTGTTCCAAATGTCATGGTTTCCTCCTAGTCGGTCATTGCAGTTCTCGGATATGGCCTGTGTCGCTGTCATGTCTTGGCACCAGACTTCTGCAGACAGATATCTGAAAATCCAACCTAGGAATAGGGGTAGGGTTAGGGCCTAGGGGTCCTGCAGACCCAATCTCTCGACACTCAACTGAGAGTCCTTGGAGGCTGGGTTGAGAGCGAGGGTCAGTCTGAGTCCCAGACTCCGAGTTTGTGTAATGGGGATCGCTGAAATTTGGCATGGCTCTGTGGCTGCATGCTGATTCTCGCTGCTCTCAGAGTTTTCCGGATACCCAAATGGCACAGAATCCTACTGACTGGAAGGGTGAGTCAATTGATATTGCCCATGTAAACTTAATCTGTGCAGCATGGGGGCCAGACCTCTGGGAACATTAGCTTGAATATCAAACGTAGGGTTAGGGTTAGGACCTAGAAGCTGTGAATGCCCGACATGACACGCCGAGCTGAGCCGAGTTTAATGCGTTGGTCAGTTTCAGTTCCACACCCCAGGTTGGTGTCCAGGGGCCTGTTGAGTATCATCTTGTTCCCTGCTAGGCATGTATATTTCTCCTGCTCTTAGTGGTTTGTGCAGTTCCACAGGTCACGGTTTCCTTGTGGGTGGTAGGCAGAATACTCGATATGAATCCTCCTTCCACAATTTCTATGGATTTGGAGCCAGGCCTCTGGGGATACATGTCTGAAAATGAAATCTAGGGTTTCAGTCTAGGTCCAGTGGCCCAAGACCCCGATCTCCCGATACTCAGGTGAGCTCCCTGGGAGTCTGAGTTGAGGACATGCCTCTGTCTGTGTGCCCAAATCCAGCTGAATCTATAGGGGGCTGTATGTGGGTGTCTCCTGGTAGGGATACAGTTGCTTCCTGCTCTGAAGGTTTTGTGGCACTCCAAATATGGTAACCCTCTGGATAGATGACAGAGTTCTCTGGTATGGGTATGGTATTCTCAGTCTGTGTGGCATGGCAGCCAGGTCTCCAGGCACAGAGACCTGACACGGCAAGCTAGGGTTAGTATTTGGTCGTCAGGGCACATCAGGCCCGACCCTCCAGCGCTGATTTGAGCTGGTGTGCTTAGTTGATTACATGCATCTGTCTCAGGGCCCGACATCTGGTTAGTGTTCAGGGGGATGTTGAATATGCACGTGGACCCTGGTAAGGATGCAGATATTTCCCCCACTCTGAAGGTTGTGTGGCACTCAAATGGTGTAGTGTTCTTGTTGTAAGTCAGAATCCTCTAGTAGGGCCCAGATTTCCCCGTACTTATGGCTCGGGTGCCAGGCCTTTGGGGACAATTCCCTGAATATGCAATCTAGGGTTAAAGTTAAGACCTAGGAGCGTGGCAGGCCTAATATCTTGGTGCAGGGATATGACTCGTTGGAGGTTGAGTTGAGCGCATGTGCCAGTCTGAGTGTCCAATTCCAGGTAGGTGTAATGGGGGCCATTGAAAGCGGGAGTTTGAGCTCTCTGGGAACATAGTTTGAAAATCCAGCCTAGGGTTAGGATTAGGCCCTGGCATGCAGTAGCCCCGAATTTCGAGCTGGGATGCGAGCTGCCTGGGAGGCTGAATTGAGGTGGATGGCCGTTTCAGTGCCAGACTTCAGGTGAGCATTCAGGGTTCTGCTGAATAGGATATTGTTCGGTTTTAGGCGTGCAGATGTCTCCTGCTCTGAGAATTTTGTGGAGCTCCAAATGTGGTGTTAACCTTCAGGCTGGATGTGCATGTGTCAGTCTGAGTATCCCGTTCCAGGTTCGTGTAATGGGGGCCACTGGATCTGGTGGTGGGCCTAGAGTGTGCATGCAGATTTCTGCTTCTCTGATGTTTTTGCAGGCCTCCAAATGCACAGTTTCTGGCAGTCTGGCAGGCTCAATCCACTGATATGTCCCAGGTGAACCTAATGCTTATGGCTTCAGGGACAGGCCAGTGGGTAGGGACGGTTAAAAATCTAGTTTAGGGTTAGCTTTAGGACCTAGGGGCCCTACCAGCCCGAACATTGAGTCCTGAGGGGAGCCTCCCTGGGGTTTGTTTAGGGCATAAGTCAATTTTAGTGCCACACTCCCCGTGAGTAACCAGTGGGTAGTAATGTGAGATTTTTCCCTTGTAATAAAGCAATTTTCTCCTGTTCTGAGGGTTTTGTGGACCTCCAAATGTCACGGTTTCCTTCTGCATGGCAGGTGGAGTCGCACGGTATGTGTCTGGTGTCCTCAGTTTATTGGGCTTGGCGCCCAGGTCTCTGTGGACAGAAGCCCCTAAGTCCAACCTAAGGGTTAAGGTTGGGACCTAGGGTAATGGGAGGCCCAATCTCTCAATGCTGAGGAGGTTTCCTAGGATCGTGAGTTAAGGTTGTGGGTCAGTCTGAGAGGTAGACCCCAGGTGGATGTCGTAGGATCCGTTGAAATTTGGGATGGCCCCACAGTGGGCATGCCCATTTCTGTTACTCTGAGTTTTTTCCAGAGATGGAAATGGCGCGATATCCTGCTGACTGGCTGGGTGAATCCACTGATATGCTACCTCATCTGTGCAAATTGGGGGTCTGGCCTCTGGGAACGTAGGGTTGAAAATCAAGCCTAGTGTTATGATTAGGGCCTAGGGTCATAGTAGCCCCAAACTAGGATCTGTGAGCCGAGCTGCCTGTGAGGCTGATTTGAGGGCATTGGTCAGCTTCATGGCCAGACTCCAGGTGAGTGTCCAGGGGTCTGCTGAATAGGATCTTGTTCTATGTTAAGGATGCAGCGTTCTCCTGTTCTGAGGGGTGTACGGAGCTCCAAATGTGGTGGTATCTCTCTGGCTAGACAACGGAGTCTTCTGGTATGGGTATAGAGTCCTCAGTCTGTGCAGCTTGGCGGCCAGGCCTCCGGGAACAGAGTCCTGACATTGCAATCTAATGTTTTCTTTTGGTCCTCGGGGCTTGGCAGGCCAGATAGTCCAGTGCTGATTCAAGCTCCAGGCGTGCTGAATTGAGGACGTGCATCTTTCTGAGTGCCCGACAGCAGGTTAGTGTTCAGGGGGCTGCTGATTATGCATGTCGACCCTGGTAGGGATGCAGATTTTTCCCACTCTGAAGGTTGTGTGGTGCTTAAATGCTTAGTGTTCTTCTCGTTGCAAGTCAAAATCCTCCGGTTGGGCCCTGGTCTCCCCCGTCCTATGTGTCAGTAACCTCTGGGGACAGACACCTGAATATCCAACCTATGGCAAAAGTTCAGACCCGGGGCCCGGCAGGTCTGATATCTTGGCTCTGGGCAGTGACTCCTTGGAGGCTGAGTTGAGGGCATGTGTCAGTGTGAGTTTTTGATGCCAAGTTTGTGTCATGGGGGCCACTGAATGTGGGTGAGGCCCACAGTGGGCATGCAGATTTCTGTGCTCTGAGGATTTTGCTGGTCTCCAAGTGCATGGTTTCTGGCAGTCTGGAAGGCTGAGGCCACTGATACACCTCATGGTTATAGCTTGAGGACCAGGCCTCTTGGTAGAGAGGCATGAAAATCAAGGTTAGGGTTAGAACCTATGGGCCTTGCAAGAAAGATCTTGGATTGCCGAGGTGAGCTAATTGGGTTGGCTGATTTTCGGGTGTAGATCAGTTTTTGTAGGAGGCTTAAGGTGATTGACCAGTGGCTGCTGAGTGTGAGTTGCTTTCCTGGTCAGGAAACAGGTTTCTCCTGAGCTTAGGGATTTCTGTACCTCCAAATGTCATGGATTCCTTTTTCCTGGCAGGCGGAGTCCCCTGGGTCTGGTGTCCACTGTCTGTTGGGCTTGGCTCCCAAGCCTCTGGGGAGAGAAGCCACAAAATCCAACCTAGGGTTAGGGTTAGAGCCTAAGAGTCCAGGAGGCCTGATCTCTCAGTGCTGAACTCAGCCTCTTAGGAGGCAGAGTTGAGGGCGTTGGTCAGTCTGAGTGACAGACTCCAGGTCGGTGTCATGGGTTCTGTGTAATTTTGGGGTGGCCCCAATTTGGGGATGCATATTTCTCCAGTCTGAGGGTTTTCTGGATCTCCAAATATGGTGGTATCCCTCTGTCTAGACGACGGAGTCCTCTGGTATGTGTGACTCCTCAGAGGCTGAGTTGAGGGCATGTATCCATCTGAGTGTCCCATCCAGGTTGGTGAAATGGAGGCCGTGGAATATGGCCTTTTCCAACAGTGGGCATGCAGATTTCTGCTGCCTTATTCTGTTTTCATGGGATTTTAGCTGTTTTCTCCAAGACTTCTCTTTCACCTCCTTCTTAATCCATCTGCCTTTGAAATCACTGACACGATCTTCATCTTCACTTACTCTGGCTGTTAGCATATTTAAATTACATTGCTTCTCATCAATAGCATTTCTACTTCAGCTTTCACTTCTGTTACTATGGCTTCCACTTTGAGACTAATGTTTTTTTCTAAATTAGCCATTGCTTGTCGATTGCTGCCCTGAATTCCATTTCTGTCATATTGTTTATGGTTATTTCCAGGAATTCTGTGCCAGGGGTTGCAGTCTCAGGGTTCTTCTTCTGTTGGATGTTCCTCCTTCGAGTCATTGTGGTGAGGAGTGGTTGAGGGGTGTATAGCTAATATATCAGCCACTATCAAGGTGGATTGGTCACTGGAAGGTTTTGTAGCAACTGGAATTCACTACCGAAAAGGAAGGAGAAAGAAAAATGAAAATGCAAGAGAGGAAGCAAGAAAAGAAACCCCTGCCACAGTGTGGCCCAGTGGAAGGATTTATGTGGTACAAAACTGTTACAGAGTAAAGAAAAGGGCTATCAAGGGTAAAAGAAGAGATCAAAAAGCGAAGTCCAACCTATATGACCCCCAAGACCAGTATTTATATAACACAAGAGCAAAGACAATTACACAGAAACACTGACAGAGTAGGAAGGTGAGGGCAGAGAGTCCTTGTGGGCAAGGAATGCGTTCCAGATGCTCCCGAGTATTTTGTTGTTATTATTGGAGGAACCAACTTTTTAAAGATATAGGGAGATTAGAACGGGTTGTTTATAGGGGTAGTATTGAATAGGGATGTGGGAGTAACTTGAATCTTATAACTACATGTATATGTAAAAGAGAAAATAAAGGAAAGAAGGGAGAAGAAAGGGAAAAGAGAAAACAAACAGGGAAACATGATGCAACAACAACAGCAGAAAATACAGGAATGTGTTTGAAAAAATTTCAAGGTAAAAAAAGAAGGTATCGGGTGTTGTATTGAGTATCACGTTGTGATAAAAGTCGGTTAAAAATTGAATGAAGAAAAACCGTGAGAATGCATTTTTAAGTTTAAAATGGAAGCTTTAAAAGTAAAAATACAAAAAAGTTAAAAAAGCAAATAAGGTGGAAAACTGTATCTATAAAGTGTAGGGATTTTGGTACTTGTAGTCGGTACCAGGAGTTTAATAAATTGCCTTTCCAGACGTAGTCAAGATGGCGGAAGGCCAGGTGACCACATTTCAGGGAGTTCCCTGAAGAGAGCTGAATTCCAGCAAAAAAAAAAAAAAAACACTACAAGACCACCGTGAACACCCATGAAATCAGCCTGAAATGTGATATTTCCCACTTCTGGACCGCCACGAGAGACAAGGAACATCGGCAAAAAGGTAGAAATGAAGAGGGTCTGGAGGCTTGCCCCCAGAGACAGGGGAGTGGGGGAGGAAGCCCGCAGAGCTGAGCCATTGAAAACAAATACCCCAAAACGAAAGTGCTCTGTGAGTGAGGAATAACAGCAGATTACGGCCTGAATCGGGGCGAGACAGAAAAGGGAACACAGCGGAGCCCGGGGCAAGGCAAGGAGACTTTTTAAAATTTTTTCGCGCCCCCGGGTCCCCGCGCGCCACCGTCACCGGAGCCGCCGCAGCTGCCGGGAAAGCAGCAGGGGTGGATTCTATCCTGCCTTTCTCTCCCATTTCTCTCCACACCATGAGTCGTGCAGACCCCCCCCCCCCAGGGAAGGCGTTTTTAAAGACTTGCGTGGGACCGGAGAGGCCCCAGGTCCCAGGGCACAGACAAAGTCGCGCGATCCAAAAGGAGTTGTGGCTTTGAGGTGCGGGAGTGAAACAACAAGCGGGGGCGGGGGCAGAAATCAATACAACGTCTGCACCAGCCCGGCTGTGACAGACTGCCAACCGGGAGGCTGGAAAGAGCCCCTCTCTGTGTAGAGGCTCGCTCTGGGAGGGAGGTCTGGGCGCAGACATCTTGCTCCGACCTGACTTCCTCAACAGCTGGAAAAAGACGTAAAAGAACAAGGCTCCATTACCAGAGAATTGTAACCTGATAACCTGGTTACCATGGAGACCAGCCTCTAGCAAGGGGGCCTAGAGACTCAGCCTAGGTAGAAGGACTGAAAGGGAACGGCACGCCCCGTCCCCAGAAAGCAAGCCAGAAGCTCAGGAGGACAACATTCCAATGCAAAACCCCAAATCGGGGGAAAGGCAATTTATTAAACTCCAGGCACTGACTACAAGTACCAAAACTCTACAACTCATTGATACAGTTTTCCATCTCATTTACTTTTTAAAACTTTTTTCTATTTTTACTTTTAAAGCTTCCACTTTAAGCTTAAAAATACATTCTCACGGTTTTTCTTCTTTCAATTTTTAGCCCCGTTCTTATCACAACGTGATACCCAATACAACACCCCATAACATTTCTTATTTTTTTTATTTTTTTATTCATTTTTATTTTTTATTTTTTTATTTTTTTCTCTATCTTACCCTGAAATTTTTTGAAACGCACCCCTGTATTTTCTGCTTTTGTTGTTGCCTCTTGTTTCCCTGTCTGCTCTCTTTGTTTTTCCCTTTCTTCTCTCCTCTTTCCTTTATTCTCTCTTTTATGTGTACATGTAGATACAAGTTTCAAGTCAATCCCACATCCCTATTCAATACTACCCCTATATACAACCAGTTCTAATCCCCCTATAGCTTTTGAAAGTGGACTCCTCCAACAATAACAACAAGACAAACTGGGGAGCATCTGAAATGCATTCCTTGCCCACAAGGAGTGTCTGCCCTCACCTTCCCACTCTAGTTTGTCAGTGTGTCTGTGTAATTGTCTTTGCTTCTATATTATATAAATACTGGTCTTGGGTGTCATATAGATTGGGCTGGGCTTTTTTATCTCTTCATTTACCCTTGATAACTCTTTTCTTTATCCTGTAACAGCTTTGAACCATATAAATCCTATCACCGGGCCCCGCTCTGGCAGGGGTGTCTTTTCTTGCTTCCTCTCTTCCGTTTTCTTTTTTCTTTCTCCTCCCTTTTTGGTGGTGAACTCTGGTTGCTCCAAAACCTTCCAGTGACCAGTCCACCTAGATAGTGGCTGATATGTCTAGCCATACACCCCCTCAACCACTCCTCGCCACAATGACTCAGAGAAGGAACACCCAACAGAAGAAGAACCCTGAGACTGCAACCTCGGTCACAGAATTACTGGAAATGAACATAAACAATATGACAGATACGGAATTCAGGGCAGCAATAGTCCAAGCAATAGTCAATTTAGAAAAGAACATTAGTCTCAAAGTGGAAGCCATAGTAACAGAAGTGAAAGCTGAGGTTAGAAAGGCTTTAGATGAGACACAATCTAATTTAAATATGCTAACAGCCAGAGTAAGTGAAGCTGAAGACTGTATTAGTGATTTAGAAGACACACGGAATAATGAGGAGCAAGAGAAGTCTTGGAGCAAATAACTAAAATCCCAAGAAAACAGAATAAGGGAAATGAATGATGCCATGAAACGCTCCAAT
>PITA01035016.1:0-10966 GCA_004023965.1 Spilogale gracilis
AAAAAAAAAAAAAAAAAAGAATCCCACCAACTGAGCCAGCCAGTGCCCCAAATATATTTTTTTTTAAAGATTTTATGTATTTACTTGACAGAGAGTGAGAGAAAATTGAGCAGGCGGCAGAGGGAGAGAGAATCTGAAGAAGACTCTGCACTGAGTGCAGAGCCCAACACGGAGCTTGATCCTGACCAATGGCGAGATCATGACCTGAGCTGAAACCAAGAGTCAGAGGCTTAACCAACTGAGCTACTCAGGTGCCCCCATATTTTTCATTCTTAAAAAAATTTTTTTTAAAAAGTACATGCCAGCATTTGACTAGACTGTAGACTCTTTAAAGGTATGGACAGCATCTCTTCATCTACATATCCTCAGTACCCAGTATGCTAACTGGTATTGAGCAGGTACTCTATATTATCTAAATAAGTGAAACAATGAATTACTGAAAATAATCCAAATGGTCTTAACTTTAGTGATATGAAAAGCAGGAAATACTAGTAGTACTAGAAGAGAAGAAAGACAGTAACCTGTACATATTTCTCTCTTAAGTTCTATAGGCCCAGGGGAAACAATATAGATGGAAATCTGTAAGAAGAGAACTTAACTTAAAGATCAATGGCTTATTACTTTTTATTTTTTAATCTATTTTATCTGGACTTTGACAATTTTGATGTGCTGCAGTACTAAACTTCTTGCTACCTAGAGAAAAATTCCCTTGTTACTGATCAATTTTAATTTCCAACCTTCTCTAAGCATTCTTTTAAAGAGAAATATCA
The DNA here is from genome assembly GCA_004023965.1 of Spilogale gracilis. Classification (NCBI taxonomy): domain Eukaryota; kingdom Metazoa; phylum Chordata; class Mammalia; order Carnivora; family Mephitidae; genus Spilogale; species Spilogale gracilis. The sequence goes on from PITA01035016.1 coordinate 771, forward strand.
ATAATGATAATAATTGAAATATCAATAATAAATAATAACAACTGTCTATATCATTACTTCTTTTTTTAAACCTGTTTATAATCCTTAAATCCATCACTACAAAATCTGGCTCTCCTATAAATCAGTTATTTAAATGAATACTTCATTCTAGGGCTCTCTGCTGGGCAGGGAGCCCGCTTCCCCCCCACTCTCTGCCTGCCTCTCTGCCTACTTGTGACCTCTCTCTCTATGTCAAGTAAATAAATAAAATCTTTAAAAAAAAATGGCTTAAATGAATACTTCATTTACCTAAGACACATCAGAAATACACACTTATACTCCCTCTACCCAAAGCTCCCATGAAGGGTCTGGATGGCTAAGGAAACTAATTAACAACCATCATAAAACGCCAATAAATTTTGCAGAAATGGCACTCACTTACCCAGCACAACTCTAAAATCCTCACCATCCAAATGTAATACCCAAGTATTGGTGGTTTTTGACCTGTTCTCCATATATTTCTTGAGACTTTTCCCATTAATTTCCAGAGTATATTCATATGCAAATCCACTGACAGCATCTATATTTATGGTTGCTTTTGTCTTTGCAGCTCCAACGCAGAAGGTTTCTTTGCCTACTAGTTTGAACATCCATTCTTTTCGTATCTCTTCCTGAACAATAAAATATAAAAGTTAAAAACACACAAATGGAAGAAAACTTAGTATTTAGCTTCAGAAATGGTGTATTAAAGTGAGTAAATAGCAATGCTATTTAGATGTAATTTTATTACTTCATGATTCAAATATTTTAGAAAATAAAAGCACTTGAAGTTTAAATGTTATAGTCATATGGACTCTATAACTATTATTAGTTTGCTTTGTCCAGCAACATGATCCAAGCCCAAATATAAAGATAACCGATGTAAGAGAAAAGCCTTGAAGTTACATATGAAGAATCTATGTTAACAAAATCAAGCTTCTATGCATACCATATTCTATAAAGTAACATTTTTTTCCTACCTTCCCATCCACATATACCACTCGTTTGCCTGATGTGGTCCCATGTTCAAACTCAATCTTATGGACTCCATCACTTAAAGCAACATCCCAAACAGCTACGAGATCTGTCATTTTTTCCAGGCTATAAGGAGGGCTAATGGAATAAAATAATACAATTACAATAGGCCAAAAGCAGTAAGAAAATAATCAGTTAATCTTTCCAAGATGAAAATAACAGACTTTTTAAACCCTAAAATTATAAGATATTAAGAATTTCTACTGACAGTACATATAACTATCTTCTCCCTCTTATGTACTCCTCCTTTAAGAGGAAACTACTACATGTGGGTATATCCTCGGATAATTCCAAACAAAGTCACCTTAATATTAATAGGATTAAGAACCTATCAGTTTATCCAAGAGTATTCTAAGCTGGGCTACAGAATAATGCTTGGGAAGGTCAGTAAAAAGTCTCTCTTCCTTACATCCCCATTTAAAAAGCACAGTATTTAATTCTGGTATTTCTTTTTCAGATCCATTCACTCCAAAACAAGAACTCCCCAAACCTTTCATACTTAAACCTGTTAGGATTCATTTTAACAAAAAGGGTTCTAAGAGGAGAAGTCATAGAAGAAATGTCCTATAATAAAAGAGATAAAAATCTTTGAAAAACGGTAATTCTTATCTTTACTATAGTAATCTTAAAAAAAATAAAGGATTTTTGTTATAATGTTTTTGTCTGGTACAACTCCAATACACACTTTTGATATTAATCAATATAAAATATATAATATTTATCATATCTGTGCCGAGTGAATGCCGTAGATATATTTATTATGTAATACCTATACAGAATATGTTTTGTACCCTCTCTCTTAACTACATCTTACTCTTTACTCACTCCAGTGTCCTTTGTGTACTGTACATCAGAAATGGTAAGTGGATTTTATATCATCTTGAAGTGACTGCTGAGAACTTTGCGCTAACACAGATTTGGAGACCTTACATTCAGGCCCTATGGGAAAAGATGTGTCCCATTAGTGGCCATCTCCATGCCAGGTGTTTACTACTCTTAGTCTAAGTCACAGGAAAGCAAAACCATGCAATCTGCAAGGTAGCATGATTTAATCCTGAGTGATTAAAACAACCTTGAAACTTTCAAATTCTAGTTTTATTGCCATGCAAGACATTTACCTTTCATCATCTTCAAAGATAGGACTGTCATCTCCAGATGCCATGGTTAGCAAAATAGTCTTTAATCCAATTAGCAGGCAGGAAAGAAAAAAGCAGAATTGCAGCAAAGAAAGACTGACAGCAACAAAGAGAACATCTGCAAAGGGTTTTTTTTTTCCAAAGTTTGCAATCCATTTCTCAAATTGCATGCAGTTTCTGATGAAACAGATTTTACATACAATAGAATTGCAATCTCCAGTTTTCAGGAAAGGAAAGTAAGTCATGCAAATTGGCTGATCATATTTCTCTGTTATAAATTTGTAATTTCCTAACACTAGAAAATAGACTCTAGTTTATTTCAAATATGATACCACATCAGAGCTGCAAGAGACCTAGAGGTCCTCTGGGCCCCACGCTTCTCAAATTGAGGTATAAGAAGCCCCAAGGGTTATGAGGCAGTGGGTCAGGGAATACATAAAACTCCAGGATAAACAGTATGCATCTTCGGGAAGTATCAATGTTACAAGAGTGGTAATTTAAAACTAAAATTAAAATATAATTTAAATTATTAAAGTATTAAATTTTAATTTAAATATAACTAAATTTAAAATGCAATCTTAATATTCAATTTTAGAAGGTTATATATTATGGTAGAATATATAATTAAAAAAATATTTTGGGGACACCTGGCTGGCTCAGTTGGTAGAGCATGTGATTCATAATCTCAAGGTTGTTGATCACCATGTTAGGGGCAGAGCTAACTTAATTTAAAAATAAGTATGGGGCGCCTGGGTGGCTCAGTTGGTTAAGCAACTGCCTTCGGCTCAGGTCATGATCCCGGAGACCCAGGATCGAGTCCCACATTGGGCTCCCTGCTCAACGGGAAGCCTGCTTCTCCCTCTCTCGCTCCCCCTGCTGTGTTCCCTCTCTCGCTATGTTTCTCTCTGTCAAATAAATAAAATCTTAAAAAAAAAAAAAATAATAATAATAAATAAATAAATAAAAATAAAAATAAGTAAAAAATTTAAAAATTTTTTCTAGATACCTTCAAAGAAATGACTGGTTTGCAGGAAGCTGCCAAGGATATGTTAGATTGCTTTCTAACAGCAAACTTAATTTACCCACTTACTTAAGCCCACTTACTTTACTAGTGCTAATAGTGAATCCACAAAAGAGGTGATTTGCTCAGGTCACCAGTAGGGCCTGAGCCAGACTAGAGCCCAGTACTCCCATGCAATTACCTCAGAATTAACTGGGGTGTGATACTAATTAAATTGTACTAAAATCAGAAGCACATATATACTCACACAGGCATAGGAAACCCTCCACGTTTGGAGATTTGGGATTAACAGCTGTATCCTTGCCAAACTGACTGAAAAATAACTTCGACTACATTTTGCTCCCCAGATCTTACTCTGGCCCACCCTTCTCCCTACAAGGGTGCTCTCTTCTTGTAAAAAATGGGAGATTGCCAAACTTCTTTAGCTGGAAACAGCCAGAAGCTACAAACTGTTGTTTTTTTTTGTTTTTTTTTTGTTTTTTTTTTTACAAACTGTTTTTAAAAAGATGTTAAAGAAGGGATTAACACTGATAAAAGCAATCCAGCAATAAGGAAAGCATAAAAATTTTAGAATAAAATTTAAAGATTCAAATACTTTGTACCTAAAATAAATCCCTCTGTTTTGGGAGCACTTTACAAATTTGTAAATTTTTCTAATCTGAAGAAGCCCCAGGATATCTCCTATGAAAGTGGAGGGTATCCTGCAACTATAAAAGCAAAGAGAATACACAGCGATAGAGGAAGCCAAATAGCATAATATAAACTTAAATAAGGCATCCTTTGCGAATCAGAGAGGGCTTAGGGATACCATTCAAATTTTGCTTTATAACTTTTAGAGACCCTACAAAGTTCAGTAATTTACCAAACTTGAAAGAATTGCCCAGTTTTCCATTATAAGGAACTTCAATATTATCACACAACGATTAGGCGGTACCATCTTAATTATAATAACTTTTTATATAGAATATAAAAGATAACACAAGTTAGAAGAGAATTGGGAAATCAAGGTCACATTTATTTCTTGAAAATTTTCCCTAAACTATTGACATTCATTCATACATTCATTTATTTATGGAGTATCTAACTAAAGTGCTAAAAAGTTTTAGAAATAGTGAAGCTTGCTCAAAATTGTGGATGTACTTAATCCCACTGAACTGCACACCTAAAGATAGTTAAAATGGTAAATTTTATGTCATATATATTTTACAACTTAAAAAATAATATTGTAATATACAAAAGACACTGAATTATATACTTTAAATGGGTAAACTGTATGGTATGGGAATTACACTTCAACAAAGTTCTTTAAAAAAAAGGAAAGACCCAAGTGCCCTGCTGGTAGTGTTTCTTGGAATGTGACTATATCTATAACCAAAAGATGATCACACTGTCCTTGTCCCCAATATCTACCTCACTCATTTGAAAAATGAGAAATATTTGTCACACATCTCTAAGTTACAAACTGGACTTAATAAACTCATGTCATACTCTAAATTAATTCATCGTGCTGATAGTTATCAGTCACTTATGTGTCAGGCACTGAGCTGGACTCTAAGCTTAGTGAAGGATCACTGAGAGATGAAAAGATGATTATGACACAGCCATGGAAATGCCCTTGTAAAGGGAAACAGTAAAGGACAGAATGGGCCCACAGAAAAAGGATCCTAGCCCTACCAAATGGGTGGGAAGGCCAGAGAAGACTCTGGTTTAAAACTTGAGAGAAAGGAATTGATCCACTGTCATTCTTAAACTCTTATACATGTACTTAATTTTCAGGATCAAGTGACCAAACTGAAAAATGATCATTATAAAGAAAATTCCCTCTATTTTAGCATAGAATTTAAAAAATGTAAATGAAAGGGTGTCTGGATGGCTCAGTCAGTTAAGCATCAAACTTGATCTCAGCTCAGGCCTTGATCTCCGGGTGGTGAGTCCAAGCCCTGCTTTGGGCTCTATGCAGGGCATGGAACTTGCTTTAAAAATAACAATAAAATAAAAATAAAATGAATTAAAAAATAAAAATGTAAATGAAATGGATGGAAAACCAAATTCCATTATTTCCACTGATGAGGATGATGTCACTCACTTCAAACTTTTTACATGTCTTGGAAGAAAGGTTTTTGGTAACTAGGCATCAGCATCATCTTTTAAAAATCTCTTCCCTGGGGCGCCTGGGTGGCTCAACTGGTTAGGCGACTGCCTTCAGCTCAGGTCATGATCCTGGAGACTCAGGATCGAGTCCCACATCTGGCTCCCTGCTCAGCAGGAAGCCTGCTTCTCCCTCTCTTACTCCCCCCTACTTGTGTTCCCTCTCTGGCTGTGTTTCTGTCAAATATATATAAAAAAAATCTTAAAAAAAAAAATCTCTTCCCTAGCAATTCAACTGTCATGTTTCAAAGTAAAACCTAACCATTAAGACGTTTCCACTGTTCATCTAAACCAGCTTGAATTTTGCCCTTAACTTGGGTTTAACAGTACTGGGGGCTATAATGGCTTGTCCAAGCTAAACTCAAGTCTGTTTTAAAAATTACTAAGATATTCATAGTTCCCTTTTCGGCAAAAGCTCTAGGAAAGGCCAGGCACAAGGTCACTCTTCAACAAAGAAGTGTTATTCTGAGCTTCCAGGCCCAAGGGAAGCACTGGGACCTCCGGCAAAGTGGGTCAGGAAGCTCCAGGAGTCACGTGGCCCCAAAGGCTACGGGAGGTACAAGAAGCGGTAACTTTTCTGAGCATTTTTACAACATAAACCATAAGCCTTTTGAGAGATCCACTCTAAGCAAATAATCATGTTCAACACACTAGACCTAACAGTGCTCAACGAACTGCTTTCTGTATTAGCTACCGCCTGAAAACCACGTTCTCCAGCTGGGAGGGAACACGAGTGAATCGCAGCCCTGTCACTGAACACACTGCATGTCCAGCCCGGGCCAGGCCCGGAGGATGGACGCTGCGCTCAACCTGGCGTACACCAACACAGCCCAGTAAGGCCCAAAGGACGCACAAAACCACGTCAAGCCACGGGGAGCTGCGCGTGCTGCACTTTTAGGTAAAGAAGCCAAGTTACAGCACTTTATGATCTTGGCTCTGCAAAATACAGTCCGCTTAGGCGTCCAAGAAAGAAGGGCTGGAAGGGTATTATGTTAAGGTCGCAGGACCTGGCCAGGTAAGGGCAATCCGCAGCCTGCCTCCGCCCCCGATCTCCGCCTCCGCCCTGGACCCCGCCGACAGAAGCCCGCCGAAAACTCCCGGCGCCACTCGGCGCCTCACCCGCCCGGCTCACCGTCCGTGTAGACACCGCCCACCGCTCGCAGCGCCCGCGGCCGCCGCCCGGAGATGGCCGCCGCCGCCGCCGCCGCCGCCGCCGCCGCCGCGCTGCAGCGGGGACGCCCGAGGCTCTGCGCAGGGGCTTCTGGGGCCCGGCCCGGGGCCGCCCCACCTGCGCTGCGGGGCTTACCTGGCCGACGCCCACCGCGGTAGGTTCCGGGCGACGCAGCGCGCCGGTTCCGGCTCCGCCACGAAGGCCGCCTGGCTTTGCTCCCCTCTCCGAGACCCCGGAGCCGCCTCCTCCGAAGCTGAAAGCGCGGCCGCCGCCGGTTGCGAGCGCGCCGACTCTGTGGCGCTTCAGGTCCCCTGAGGTGCCCAGCGCTAGCCGCCGCCCCCGCCCTTCCCCCCACCCCCCGCGATCCTCGCGGACGCAGCTCCTGCCTGCTGCCGCAGCGGAAAGCTTTGCGCTCTCTGCAGAGACCCTCCCTCACCCCAAACCCCAAGCCTTAAGCTCTGGCACCACGTCCCGCCGCCCCGCCAACCAGGGCTGATAGGACGCGCTGGTTAACGGGCGCGGGGCTGATGCTGCGGATAACTTGGTGGCAAAAACAGACCCTATGTCTGCTCTGACGCCACTCGGCAGGTAAATCTGATCATGACATTCGCCCCTTGAAATCTCTTTATGGGTTCTGGTTACTTCTGTAAAGAAGTACAGACTTCTTAAGGTGCGCTTGAGGCCCCATGTAGGTTCTCAAATGGTGCAAGCTTTTTCTCTCCGTGGGGCCTTCGCAGATGCTCTTCCCTCTGCGGAGCACTCCTCCCTGCCTCTTGCCTTAGTTATCCTCCACTTTGTTGCTGAGCCTGGTCTAGGAAATACCATTTTTTAAGGAAAACTATCCTGAAGACTTGCAGCCTTGGAATTCTCCTTAGTCCTTGTCAGGGTGTGCGGTTATTTCTGTAATTTATGTGTAACTTATAGTGTACTGAGGCTCTTGAAGGCAAGGGCTATGGCCGCTTGGCCTCTCTCAGATCTCCTCCTACATGTGCACGGTACAGGCTCATAGTAGGGTCTGATAAATATTTGTTTAAGGAATGAATATAGAGCAGACCTGGGTAAGCTTCAGGTGGTTTCCATTTTCCCTGTCACCAGCAGAGAGGGAGGAGGGTTGTTGAGTGGACCATTTGAGGGTGGCAGTGAGTGGTCCCTATGGAGACTGTGCCCAGTGACAATATACAGACATTTGGAGGGATTCTGAAAGGACTCTGAGGGCCCAGAAGATTGGGGAGCATGGGGGCATCCAGGCCCCCTTGTGTAATTTTTTCCCCTAGCTTAAGGTTAACGTAAAGGTTAGTTTCATCCTTTAGGATTGGTAAAGTTGAAGCTGTTTCTAGATGCCGAGCAAGTTGTAAGAGAAGGGGAACAGAGACACAAGAGGGAACAATTTATTAATTAGGTTAATCAGGGGCGCCTGGGTGGCTCAGTTGGTTAAGCAACTGCCTTCGGCTCAGGTCATGATCCTGGAGACCTGGGATCGAGTCCCACATCGGGCTCCCTGCTCGGCGGGAAGCCTGCTTCTCCCTCTCTCAGTCCCCCTGCTTGTGTTCCCTCTCTGGCTGTGTTTCTCTCTGTCAAATAAATAACATCTTAAAAAAAAAAATTAATCAGTCTGCAAAGTAAAAATGACTGAATTCTTGAGCAAATTGTGAGGATTCTGCTTAGTGAGCACTGATTTCTTGTTTGCAACCCCGTATTGAAAGCTCCTCAAAAACAAGGACTTTTCATATTTGTATCTTCTTCTAAACCAGTGTCTTGAGCAGAGAGTTTTCAATAAGTAATTGTTGAAAGAATGAGGTGGGGGCGGGGGAGGTAAAAGGCCCAGAGTGGAAAATTCCAGTGATGGGACAAGGCTAGCTGAAGAATATTACCTTTACCTAATTACTTTTTTCTTAGAACTAAGAAACAATCCTGACTTGTTGGGCTAGGACCAGGAAACCCTGGTTGGGGAGCAGCTCAGTGATACTGTTTAATGAGGGATTGTATTTTCTTGTAACCCTTAAGCATCTGGATAACCTTTACAAGACCAACAAGGTGTCATTTATTGGATGTTTGCTATGTGCATATATATTGTTGCCTGTGTTTTTCACAACAGCCCAGTACTTGTATTACAGAGGCCCAAAGCCCTTCAGACATTGCAGGGTCAGCATGTGGAGCCAGGCCTGTCATGTTAACAGAGCCTGTTATGACAAAAGTGTTCACTGTGCTTGAAGACCTATCTGGACCCTTCCTTAGAGGCCTGGGAAGCTCCTCTGACCATGGACCACAGAGCACTGAGGTACACTCAGGTCTGTACCACGAATAGACAATGCAGTTTGATTCCTTAGCTAGCTTGTTATATGTCACTGTTTTCTCTTTGGGTATAATTTCTGGGATACTCGGATACATACCAGTTTGGGCTACAATTTCTGCTTCTCATTCCCAGGGCCTAGGACACTGATGGTAGCATTAGTCACTTGTTACTAGACAGAACTGTTACAGAAAGAGAGTCTAAAGAAAATACTGTGAAAGATACTGAACTTGAGTATAAAATGTACTCAGTCAAGCTGACCCTGCTTTTGACTTGACTTCTTTTTCCCCTCAAAGTTATCTCTATGCCCAACATGGGGCTCAAACACAACCACAAGATCAAGAGTCACAGGCTCTCCTGATGGAGCCAGCCAGGTGCCCCATACTCTGGACTCTATTCTCACTCTCCAATTATTTCCTTGTTTCCCAGGAAGTACCTGGTTCTTTCCTCTTAAAGTGCCTCTCACCAGTTTGCCCACTCACATCAGGGATTGATTGATTGACTGCTTTTTAAAAATTTTATTTTTAAGTAATCTCTACACCCAGCATGGGGCTCAAACTTACAACCCTGCAATTAAGAGTCGCATGTTCTACCAACTGGACCAGCCAGGCCATCACTGGCATAGTTTAAGAGAACAACTAAATGGGGCGCCTGGGTGGCTCAGTTGGTTAAGCGACTGCTTTCAGCTCAGATCATGATCCCGGAGACCCAGGATCAAGCCCCGCATCGAGCCCCACATCGAGCCCCGCATCAGGACTGCTTCTCCCTCTTTCAGTCCCTCTGCTTGTGTTCCCTCTCTGGCTGTGTTTCTCTCTGTCAAATAAATAAATAAAATCTTAAAAAAAAAAAAAGAGAGAGCAACTAAAAATGTTTTCCTTCACCATTCTCTATGCTTTCACTGGGCCTCCTTTTGAAAAGGGAATTTTTAATGCATTGACTGATTTTCTGAACTTACTTTTTAAACAACGTGAATGGAGATCAAAATAAAAGGGAAAAGTTACATAGTCTGAACCGTATAAGACTTAAAATTTTCTACATGCCCTTCCAGTATTGGTCCAGCCTGATTATTGGCAATATGGTTAAAGAAGGAGGCATTGGGGCTTTAGAAGCAAGCCCAGGGCTCAGAATTCTGACCGCAGAGAATTGTGTGTCAGAACTAGAGCCAGAACCCAGTCTTCTGCTGCTGGCCAGGCCGCTGCTGCTTAGACATTGTCCCTCAGCACAAGGATGCAGTTTGTGTAGCTCTACCTACACAAACACAGAAAGTAGGGAGACATTGAAACAAGGTGATTTTGGGGCGCCTGGGTGGCTCAGTTGGTTGGGCGACTGCCTTCAGCTCAGGTCATGGTCCTGGAGATGCGGGATCGAGCCCCACAT